>JADQWA010000091.1:265807-287315 GCA_018344505.1 Nebria ingens riversi
AACTTTAAAAATGCATTGTAATGCTTGCCTTTTGATATCTCCTGAAGTACAGCACTGATAGGATTTAAAATGCTAGCGGACTCAATTGGGTACTTATACAATATATGTGCCAAATTTGGTTGAAATTGGTTTTGTACCTTCAGAGGAGAAGAGGTGACAAATGTTGGTCTTACGACTAGTGAGCGAGCGACCAACATCATGTTACCAAAAATATGACATATTTAGATTTTTGTGTACTACGTATACGGCGAGCTAAAAAGTGGCTTAAAATATTGGAAATTGTATAAACGATTTAGTGCCTAAAATGGCGAACGTCTCTATTCTATGTGTATGTTAAATTCCCGCTTAACATCGTTGTCAAAATTAACAATGTATCGAATTTTCAATCAATTCTGAACAAAGTCATTGTAGTTTAATATACATGCATAGGTAAAAGGTATAAGATACACGTGACGTTAAACAAATATTATAATTATGTTTAACGATAAAATTCTTCATAATTAAATTAATTAGGAAAATCTGAGGTAAAGATAAAATTAATTAAAAACACCAAGTGTTATGTCAAAGATGAAACAAACAATAATTACACCAATATAATTTACGTTAGGATTTTCACAATTTTGATTTACTTGCATATATAAATATGCAACACAGTGCCGTATATTTGGGGCATATAGAAAAAATAAAGATATATTTTTTGCAAAATTCTTTTTTATTTTTAAATGATACCCACTATATACGTTAATGCATTCCTACATTAATAATTAATAGCGATATCAATCAATAAAAGTATCTAATATAATTATCCGTTTTATATATTTATCGTTTTTAACTTGTTGTCATAAAGTGTAGAATATTTGCCACCCCATCAATTGTGTCAGACGAGTAATGACGTGCCGAAATGTAATTAAAAATAGAAAACAACTCATGTTATAATCATTTTAGTTATGCATCAATTTTACATCTGCTGCAAACTTTACTGAAGTAATCAGGTAATGCCTTAGCCACCTTACTTCAGCGTGCGGTATGTATGTATGAAACTGAAATAGTTTATAGTGTTGCCAATAAAAAAGAAAAGCGTATATACAAATAAGTACAAGTATACAATTAAAGATGAATAAAACGGTTGAACACCTGTGTAAATTAATAAATCTTATATAAATCGGAATAGAGGATTATGAAATAAAATTGCAGGGAGAAAACCCCCAACTAGAGAGGAAAGATCTCTATTGAACGATGGGGAGGAGGTGTGTGTGACAGAGAGGAGACGAGGACTTGCATGTACGTACGAAAACCGCAGCAACTAGCTAAAGGGAGAAAGACTCAATGATCAATGGCGCAATAAATAAAACAATCGAAATGCTAGAATGTGGCGGTGTGAACCGGGCCGGGCCAGCCGTACCTCGGTTACCCTCCCGCCTCGCGCGCGCACTTGGTCGGATCGGGGGCCGGGGCCGCCGGTCGCTCAAACAACTGTCGTGTACTAAACCGCTCTCGCTGCTCGCTCTGCTCTGCCTCGGCTATCCGCGATATTACGCTACCATCACATAAAATGGACGCATCCTGAGTCAATACTTGCTTGCCCCGTCTCGCGAGATGTTTCGAACGAAACCAGCAACACTCAAATCAACCCGATGCCGTTTCCCGCCCGTTTATTCCTCATGCACACTGCAAGATGCCATTCCAAAAACTCAAGAATTACCCCCCCAATTAATCATCTTCTCTATGAAGCACTCTAGCAATTTTCATCTCATTTTGACAACAGAAACTGTGATTATCTACTAATACAAATCGACACATAATGCCTTCAAAATGAGGAGATTGCAATTTCCCTAGTTACAGCAGCGCATTACAAAGAGTATAACCGGTAATGTAAATGACGGTTACAGCATTTACTCGACGGCATAAAATAATTTTGAAATAAAACATAAACACCTGATTAGGAACAAATGATTTATTTTATGTATAGAGTAAAAATATATTGTAACACCGGAAGAAGTATGGGAATAGCTTTGATGAAAAGATTTATAGCTAAATATAAAACTTGAAAGAAATGCGAAATATTGCAGTACAATGACCCTACAAATAGAGTTAAAATATTACAAATTATTTAATTAAAAAGTTATCGCTTTTAAATAATTTCTAATGCTATATCACTTTAGATTTTCATAACAATGATTCGCAAACATTTATATTTTACACACTTTGAAAATATATTGAACTAATACTTCCGGTTAGAAAAGCTCTTATTTTTATAATATACGAATTTTATATAGGTAATTCAATGTGACACAAAACATATATGTATGTATGTACTAAAACAAACATTGTAAACGATTCACAGCTCAATTCATGAGGCAATAATAAATGACTAGAATTTGGTTTTTGGTTGTTTATATTTTGTGAATAAACATTGTATAAACGAACGCAGCTGTTTGAAAACAACATGAATATTTGTCCTTAGGCACATCGGTCCTCGCTAAAGCTATGGAACTCCTTTGAATGGATTCTATATATACGTTAAAGGTATAGGATTACATTAAAAAGTTACATATATCGCGAATTCGAATCAAGCAAATAAAATGTGTCAATTGTCAATCGTAGTTTCAATGCACTTCGAACAAATAATATTTTATGGTTACTGCCCTAAAGCTTGGTCACTATGTTTTTTTTTACCTATAATATACGGAAGCCCCTCGCGTTTGTGTTTACCGGTCGTGGCCTGGATACAGCGTCGTTACATTTTGGGCTGTAACTCTTGATTGGTTGAAGATATCGATCTGCTGTGTGTTTTAACGTTCGCTCTGTTGAATTTCCGTACAAATTCGTGTATAACACGTCCGTACTTGCATTAGAAATACGTTTTTCCACACATTTCTATTATATATTGAACAGCTGAGCCCCTACCAATAACAGCTTATTCATTAGGTCTGTTCGTTTATCTTTTTACGCTTTCAACTAATATAACGTGTTCAAACATACATATAAACGATGAACTTTAAAGCGAAATGAACATATTTATGCAACTAATTAACTAATATGTAATATATTTAGTGCAACATCAAACCAGTTAGCAAAGCGCAAACGAACAGACCTATTAGTTTTCAATATGTCATTTAATGTATTTATCCTTGAGATTCTTTGTTTATTCGGTTCGTGTATCGAATATAAAAGGTGTTATTTCTGCTGTATGTAATTGTACAAATACAAATCTATACATGTGATTAAGATTAAGGCTCTGGATTATCCGAAATCCAATCTAGGTGACTGTGTGATATACATATCGCACATGAAAATGCATCTAGGGAAACCGGGCGTGAACGTGGAGCGTAGATCGACGCGACATTGTCGAGCGTTCATGACTTATCGCTAAAAATAAAAACATGAGGCGTCCGTAGGAGAGCAGGGATGGCGGGGTAGAGGATGCGGTAGCAATAGAGAGAGAACGAGCGTGTACGCGCGCGGCGTCAGACGATTGGAGCCGCACGCTATACCTAACCATGCACACACACGCACACACACACACATATGTATGCACACAGGCATATTCGTTCGTTAGCTGCTGCTTCAACGTTGTTCTCATTTCCAAAACGAAAAGTACCAAGTATTGCACATGAATCCGTACTGAAATTCAACGTAGAGAACGATGCGCGACATTTCAAAACTGTCCGAGCCAACCTGTACGCCATTCTGTCCATTTTTTTGCGGCTATAACTTGTAATTATAGAAATACTTAAATATCTTCCAGTTAATAAAAATTAGAGAATATAGGCGGTTTTTTCACATCATTATGCATTTTAAAATGCACTTAACAATATAAGAGCATGTGTACACATATAAATGGCATTTTGATCCTCAGCTTTGTAATATATTTAAGAATTTAGATTAAAATTTATTCTATATTGCTACCTAATAATTATTATACAAAATAGAGTACTCTAACATTTTTCCTATAACCATCTCAAAAATAATATATGTATTTTGTTTAAATGCAAAGTAAAAATGTAAAGAAATTATTCATAAACCGCATTTTAGTTTGTGCCAATTTATATTAGAAAATACGTATGTATTGCCTTTTAAAAATAGAATATATTTATTTAAATTTGTTCACTTATTTTGCGTTAATATTACATTTTGTTGTTGGGCATTTAGTTATTTATTAAAAATAAATTTAAAAAGACAAATTCCAGGCTATTCGCAATATTGATGATAGAAAAATAATAATAAGATCTTAAAAATGTATTTATGTCATTTTGTGATTAATTAGATATATATAAATAGGAATGTCGTACGATATATGGTATAATATTCATTATAATGAGACAGCTAGTACTAGTACTTTTTCCCCATAAATCTATACCAAAACACGCATTATTAAAATGCAAAATATTATTTCAACTTAGCAAAAACAAAGTTAACTATGGCAAGCCTGGTATATGCATAACATAGTCACAGCTAGTTCCTAGATTCATGTGTTTTTATCTCGTAAGTCATTGAATATTGATTTGTTGCACATCACTCTATTCTATTAGTACGAGTTTGTATGTTTTATTGAAATATATGGCGCTGTTGACAATATTCCAATTGCAAGCATATATGTATATGTATATATATATATATATATATATATATATATATATATATATATATATATATATATATATATATATATATATATATATATATATATATATATATATATATATAACTATAGTGAATGATATAAACATAAAATCGTTCGATTGACATATGTCTAGATTTAATCTAATTTTGCTATAATTCTTAAGAATAAATTTTAATTAAAATACATGCTATATAACATCAATTTTTATAGTGTATCACTAAACTAATAGCATAGTTAGGTACTAAAAAAATAAATACATTAAATCTGCCACACCCACACCAAGTTTGCGATGAATGCAACTGGTAATAATTCATTAGAATTTAGAATAACTTTTTAAAATATTCCCTAGATGTGTTAGGCTTGCCATAAAATACAATTAGTTCCTTTGCTTACGTCATCGCTAAAGCTTTTATAGTAGGACTAGTTGAGAATTTCGTCCATTTTCAAAATAACGACTCTAAAATGAATTCAGACGTTATTTCGAACTGTCAAATGGATTTATATGTTAGTATTGTCTGTTAGTGATGACGTAGACATAGGAACAAATTTCATCTCTTGTCTAAAAGAAAACGGCATAGGAAGCATCTTTTGATGCGATTGGCCGAACTATTTTGCCGAAATTATGCGAGAAAGCCCGATTCAAATGAGTTTATTGCTGCTACGTCATAGCCTCATATAGCTACAGTTTGCGACTTCTAATTCACGTTTAACCAAGCTATTTGCGCAGTTCATAATTGTGTAAAAGCTGAGTGAAGCGAATAATCATATGAAAGTGAAGAATCAATATTTTACATAAAAACATAACATATAGTATGCATTTTTGTATTCAGGATGCTAAAGTTTTATGTAAAATAATTGCGGCCACGGAAATGTTTATTTTTATTATTATAAGTATTTTAGTTACTTTGTTTTCAAATACACGTTTTATTATCATTTTAAAATGTGTTAACTTATCTATATTGATGTTGATTTATTATTATACACAAAATAATTGGAATTAATTAAGAAATATCACTTTATCTACAAATATATATATGCTTATACAAAAAAAGGTTTAAATATCTATACACTCATAAATGTATTCTTTGTTTAGATAATAAAAACAAATATGTTTGTAAGTAAGTTTTGATATTATTTCAATCGGAAATCAATATTGATTTGTTATAGACGACTCATCCGTATATAAAACCAGAATATAGGCCGCGGTTTACCCTTATTAGCATATTCACATTTTCATATTTAATTAAATTACACAAAAATTTTAAAAGAATATACAAATATCTAACGTAGAATTAGAATTTTTTTTTATAATAGTTGCTTTTTAAGTTCATGTGAAACTCGATATGCAATAAAACAAGCATTGGCTTCACCAATGATCAATGCTTGTGAACAGCGTGATGTGTTAAGTTCAAAAATTCTTCAAAAAATGTCTAAAGTCAATATTTAAGGTTAGTGTCTTTATTGAAACCCCAAAAACTCCGAAAATAAAAGGCCTAAATGATTTAAAATGCGAATGGTGCGAATTGTGTACCCATAGATTATGTATACCAAATTTGGTGTCAATCCGCTTAGTATCTTTAGAGACGAAGACGCAACAAATTTTAGTCTTACGAGCGAGCGACGACTAACATCCAAGTATATGAGTTATGTATATACTTTTGGATTCAGAGCGATAAAAGACGAACTTTTTGTTAAAGAAAATTTTCAATTCGTGATACTTATAAACACACAACCGAATGCTAAAGCTCTTCAGTACTACGTACGTTCAACTAAAAACATGCATTCGTATCTAAATGTAATTTAAACAAACGGGAAATCGTTTAAACATTTTTTTTGCACTAAATAAATAATATACAATAGGGAAAATGTGTTTAAAACTTAAAATATAATTTCTCTAAAAGCACAATTATTATATTACGTGTTTCAGTAAGCATAGACACATTTGTAACGACTAAAATAAGTTATACATAACATTATAAGATTAACTTTTACTGTAATATTATTTGGGTAACTTTAAAGTTAGTAGCGATTCAATAACGAATATCACATTCATATCAATGTATAGTAGTAATATAAAACAATCATGAAAACCATTCAGTGAAACGGGAACATAAATCATTCACTCTCTTTTTATCTTAATCCTATAATCACTGTGCAAATTCTTACGTTGTGTGTACAAAGTGCATATTCAAGAATAATGTAAATTGAAAAGAAAATCTATGCATATAAACGAATAGAAGAGAAAAGCAAAACAGTGAATAGAAACGAGGAACGTTTTTAGAATAATGAACTTTAGTGTTTCCAAGCGTTTCAAGATGTCGTCCGAGTTGCTGCTTGTTGTTGAATTATTCTTTTATGACGTCATAAAGTGACACAAAAGGAAAGTGTCACACATACACAGCTAAACACACATATGCATACTAGATCAATATTTCGAGCTCTGATTATCGCGCATTCTATCGGAAACAGCTTTAAATATAATATAGATGTACATACATTCGTAAATTGTGGCGTAGTTTGTGGGGTAGTGTAGCGTTTAGTCACGAGATGGCAGTCATTCGCATGTTCCCATATGGACTTTTTAGTTGGTATATTTGTGCCGTACGTAACCGTACGGTGCCGTACGGAACCATACGGACCCGTACATATGTACACGATAATGTTTTGATCAGTGTTCAATATATAAACATTTTTATGTGCAGTGAAATATTCATTTACTTATTTAACTTAAAAGTAATTATCTAATTTATATTTTTATAATCACGTGCAGATAATTCATATGTGTTTTTGAAGATAAATATAACGTTTTTATAAAATAAGGTGTTTAAAAATTAAGTTTGAATTATATACTAATAGGATTTGGTGTTAAATTACATATTTATGTTTATTAATATTGATGGAAAAATAAATTGCGCATTACATTTGTTTAAATATTGTCAAATAAATAAATAATTTAAGAGACAATTGAACTAGTTCAAAATACATTTAGGGGTGCTTCTTCCAATCACTAAATGTAAAATAAACTTATACATTACAATTAGATTGTAATTTAATTCGAATTTTTTGCATTTATTCCGTCTAGACGGGAAACGGTTTCGTACCAATTAAAGTTTCTTTTTTTTTTTCACCATCTTAGTGAAGTCAGAAAGGGAATATTTTATCTACCCCTGCTAAACCGAAAAGAGCGCAATAATATTCTAATTAACGTGACCAATAAGCGTCTTGCGAAGCAAGTATACCAACTTAAATCATCTGTTAAACTCATACACGCAGTTTTGTATATGGCTCGCAAGGAAACCTTCTATTTTTGAAAAGAATATTTAAACCAGACGTGCATAGTTTTTCTAGTTATTTTTTTACAAATTCTGCAATATCTTGAAAACGGCTGCACTTTCAGCAAATATAGTAATATTCAAAATGAAAGATATTAAAATTATGCACAACTTTTATTTGAAAGTTTTCCTCAAAAAGTGTACCAGTTACAAGGAAATTGCTATTGAAATTCTTACTTTTTTTATTTATGTTCCCATGGTTACTTAGGTATAGGAAATTATATTTATGACAAATAGCTTTAGTTTAAAAGTGTTTCAAAGGTTAATAAAATAATTAAAATATTATATATAAATATTTTGTTGTTTTTAATTCATTTGAAGACTAAAAAACATCCGGCCATAATAATTTTTAATATAACGTAATGAATTTTTAAAATTTATTATTTTAATATCCATTTCATCTAAACAAAATATACTTACTACGTATAAGAAAGTCCTGTGCACATTTGTATACGTTATTACTTGTTTTGGTTGCTTTGAAGAAAACTCGTTTTTATTCCTTCTGCCGCGCAGAAATTTCTGCAACTAATCATACAGATATGCATGAAATCTGAATGTGTTTGCTCGGTTGCACACATTACAATATTATCTGCATCGTTGAAGATTTGGATACATATATAAAATTTCCTTGTGCGTTAATATCCGAAAACGCATATGTGGTTTTAATAAATTATTATAGAAAATTCATTAGTTTGAAATATTTCTCTAGTAGAAATCAATATTGGAATAAAGTTTTGATATCTAACAAATATGAAAGTAATGTTGGTTTCTATATATGTATATACTCGTATATGTATATATGTTGTCATGACAATAAGTAAAACACACATTTACTTATTTTCAACACATTTTCAGAGATGTTTAGATAAGTTATCAGTTATATATTACACTAACAGTCTGATACGAACACTCTATCGATCATGTCAACAGGGAATTCTATTATTAAATGAACAAATCATTTTTACGTTATAAATTACAATTATGTTTAATAATAATTTATTTTATCTGATTTAGTTGTGATATTTTATTTTATATATATATATATATATATATATATATATATATATATATATATATATATATATATATATATATATATATAAATAAAAGAAAGTTTGACATTAATCTTTTGTTTAATTTCCAGTTGTATTTATAGGATATTAAAAGTTTGACTGTGAATTAATAAAGGTATTTGTTATATAACTATAAAATATTTGTTGTTATTTTTTAATTTATTTAAATTTATTTAAATGTTTGCTTGAGGAACATGTCGCCAACAATTTCTTTAAAATTTAATTTCAAAATAACAAACGTATGTTCAACAATAATTTTAATCATAATTTAGGCGCTAGTTTGATCTTTGGGTATTTTATCAAAAAGTTAGGGCCACATTGACAGGAATATTTTGGAACAGCTTTACGGACATGCTTATCACAAATATATATATATATATATATATATATATATATATATATATATATATATATATATATATATATATATATATATATATATTAACACCTAATATATTTATAACTGTAGTAAATATATATGTATGCTTTTCTTAGCTAATTAAATATTTTCTAAATAATGAAGAAAAAGGAGAATACTAATTTTGTAATGAAATATAAATAATTAAACGACAGGAATTTCATAACTTTTATTTAATATAAATAATGTAATAATAACGAATAATATTTAGCTCATAGATGTTTAAAATATTAGACTATTTTAAGTATAGGCTTACTTTTAATTTTTGTTGTAGTCTTTATTGAACAATGGCCTTACAAGATGTAACCGTTTTGCAACAAATACGGGGACATGCCAGCGATGTAACAAGCTGTGATTTTGCGCCAAATTTTACCCTCATTACGGGATCAAGGTAAGATATTTTTGAATATTTCTAAGATTGCTTTTAACATACACTCAATTTACTTCCTGTTTTAAAATTGTTAATTATATAATTATAATCATTGAAATAATTGTTTGAAAAGCAGGTATTTGCAAAGTTGCTTTTTTATTTAATGTTAAATGATTCAACAGGTGATTTGATTTGTAACACATTCCTTTTTTCGTTATTATCGAACATTGAAAACGTTCAATTATACATATGGTTTTTAGGTTGCAATTGCAATCCATTATAACTATTTTCTTTTTTGTTTATTTTCGAAATACGAACAGAATAATTCTCTATCAATAATTTATTAAGAAATTATAATATACATATTTCATAAGTACGAGTACATATACCTATACATATTAATAGCAAAAGGGGTTGGTTTGGTGGTATATAATTTTAGCTGGCAAATAATAAGTTAGCATGCAAATAGAAAAATTGATGTTATAGCATAAAATTTGAAACAACTTCATACAGAACATTTGACCTTCATAAATGATTCTTTGTTTTAAGTACCAATAATATCAATTAAATGAACATAATATCATTGATTTTATTTAATAATACCAGTAACTTCCTTTATGTTACATAGGATTCTCGTTCAATTAGTAATTTTATACATTTTTAAAAACAATTATTCAAGGAGAAAAATATTTATTAGGTTAGAATATTAGGTTAAAAAAAAACTTATCAAAATGTTCATTATAATTTAGGACTATTTTAGTAATTCAACAGATAGTAAAATTGAAATAATACATATTTAAGTTTGTTTATAATAGACGTGTAAGAGTTGAACCGAAATCGATAAAAATGTGCATTTGTAATTTTGCTCTGAAATACCACGTCCCCTCACATTTAATGCAATAATATGTTGTGTAAACGCCTAAATAAAATTAGTCAATTTTACCTAATGTACATATGAAATTTAACTTTAATATAATATAGGTGAATAAATATATTTTGATTGCGAGTATAAGTGCTTTTATTGCTTAAGTAAATCGAATCGTGTCTATATATTATTCGTCACCAAAATACATTTTCATATATATTATTATAAACTCATTTTCTTATATAAAATAGTAAAGTGTGTGATTGACCACCGAAATAAACAATACACTAAATTATCAAAGCAACCAACAATGATACAGTAGTAAATCTAAGATATCTTTATTTATATCTTTGGTATTAAAAAAAAGTATATTCGGCAATCTGTTAAGCCTAAAGTTTATCATAGCGAATATCTGTACAAATAAACAATAAATGTACTAAAATAAAAAAATCTCCTACTGATTGGATTTAAAATACTAGCGGTTTCAATCAGGCACCTATTCAATATGTATGCCAAATTTGGTTAAAATTGGTTTGGTACCTTCAGAGGAGAAGAGGCGACAAAATTTCGTCTTACGACATAAGAGCGAGCGAGCGACTAACATGCTATATACCAAGTATATGACATATTCACATTTTCGGTATAAGGGCGATGTGAAATGAATTTCAGTGAAAAACTTTTATGAATCCAAGAAAGTTACAGACAAAATATACTTAAGCTCGATTTTGAGAACGCTGAAGGATCGATTACTAAATCTAATTAGAAAATTATAAATTTATTAGTTTTTTTAATATGTATTTATCACGTTTCTTCAGTGAGACAAAAATAACAAGAAGTAAAGTAAGATAGGAGTTATGGAAGATAAAAGATTGAGTATTTGCGCATTTCAATCGCAATCTTTTAAATGATTGTCTTAATTTTGTTATAGTGACAAAACAATTAGAATCTGGGATTGGTTTGCCGGCGCTGGTTATAACGAACGTACAGTATGCTCGCCAATTCGCGCTCACAAGTATGGTATCACATGTGTGCGCGTATCGCCTCAGGGTGCCATGTTCGCCGTCTCATCCGTCGACGGTACGGCCACGCTGTGGGGACTACGCGCTGCCGTACCCAACAAACTAGGAACACTTGTCCAAGTCAATGGCGATTCTATTAGAGTTGTTAGGTACTATATAATCATAAAATCTATATATTTTCAGACGTGTTTGTTCAAATATTGATTTTTAATCAAAATTTCTATTTTCCATTTCAGATTTGCGCCTGATAGTTCGATACTAGTAACCGGAGGTGATAATGGAGCTTTATGTATATGGGACTTAATACATAGAAGTTTGATAAGGTAAATATCATCTCTGTTTTTAATTAAAATTTTAATTTTAGCGCTGCTTTTTATTTTAAATTAAACATCCGTTCATTTCCATCAAAACATGTAGTGTTTTTTATAATGTTATATCAAATTTTGGAGCTTAATGTTTCTTATTACTACTTTAAAGTATCTTTAACTATGAGTATTGAGTACCTTTAAATTATTTTATGAATACGGTTAGGTTTTTATTTGTATACACAATAACATTGCAAACAAAAGGAAATAAAATTGGCTTTGCTCAAAAGAACAATTTCATAAATAGTACTATGGGTTTATCCATATTTTATTATAAAAACAAGAACAGACGCTGAAAAATCAGATAACTTCGTATAATATTAACATATATAACTAATTATTAGTATTGAATATATACATTAGCTATCGATTGTTGTTATAAAAAGTATAATAGAGTTTTTAATATAAATGTATATAATGATTACCCGTTTAATAGGTTTCGTTTTGCACATCAATACTCGGTGTAGTATAAAAGATAAACTTTTTTTTAAATATTTCAGGACTATATTTAGACACGATGATACGGTACAGGGTCTTGCGTTTACCGCTGATTCGCAATTGATGGTCAGCGGATGTTTGCAGGAAATTATCTATGTGTGGCGAGTTACTACCCTCGCTGACACAACCAATGACCAAACACCACAACCAGTTGTAACTATGGATAATGCCCATGATTTGGGTGTACTTTGCTGTGATATTGCACCTCATATACAAACAGATGGTATGCAAATATTTATAAAAACATTTATATGCAACTTAAAAAATGCGTTACACAATCAAATTTTCTTGTATTAAACAAAATCCGTAAATAACATCATTAATATTTACTAAAATGTAATAGAAATAAATATGTGCGCATCCACCATAAATCACATATACAGTTGTATTTATTTAAAATATTTAACTCAAGTTTTATGTAATGAATATTTTATTTAATATATTTTGTTATTTGATTATTGGAAATTAATTAATTATTTATTTATATTAAAACAGTTTGAATTTAATTTTAGAAAATAACCCACTGTTAAAAGTATATACGTTAGCAACAAGTGGTAACGATGATCATATAAAAATATGGCAATTAACGCATCTAATAACACCGAAACATTTAGGAGAATTAGGACACGTAAATATCGATTTAGTCAACGTGTTAATAGGTCACGAATCGGCCGTAACTAGTATAAAATATAGTTCAAATAGTGCCTTATTAGCTTCAGCCAGTTTAGATAAACAAATCAAAATATGGAACGCAAATGGGGAATGTCTTAAATCGGAAGAGAGCCACAGTCGATATGTCAATTGTATTGTATTTTCAAGAGACTTATCTTTACTTGCATCAGGTATGAATTTTGTTAATCTAATTTAAATATTTTTTACTTATAAACTTTATGGAATAAATAAATAAATTGCAATAAATAACTAATAAACAATTTTGTTAGTGACGTCACTCTATAATTCGAAAACTATTTATTATAGTGGAAAACTTGCTTTGATAACGATTTTTATTTATTTACTTAAATAAATCTAGAAATAATAATAATAGTTATTTCTTTTTGTTTGTGAACTAATTGTTCGAAATATCTAATAAATGATTCGCTAATAAGCAGGTTCCAATGACAAGTCAATTATCATCTGGGATTTAACGTCAGCGTTGAGCATTGAAACTGAATTATTAAAACCTCACATGCAACTAGGTTATATGTTCTCTGTTGTAAGTAATACAATACAGGAAAACCAAGTCGTACAAAATGCAGAGGCCGATGACAACGAGGTGCTATTGATTGAAATGGTCGACGATATTTCTGAAGGAGCTATTAATGTTTGCCAGTTTTATGGAAATAACATTCTTGCTACTGGTTCAGGGTAAATATATATATATATATATATATATATATATATATATATATATATATATATATATATATATATATGTATGTATGTGTGTGTGTGTGTGTGTGTGTGAAAACTGTCGAAATAACACGCACTTCAAAAAGAAGCTAATAGATGGCCCATTATACATTTAGAAAATTAATTGTATAAAAACATATTTACATATATTAAGTTCTCAAAGTTTAAAAATAATATATTTTAAAGTAACTTTAACTAAAAGCACATTTAAGTTTTTCTACGAATACGGAAGATAGTTTTTAATCGTAATACACAAGTCTACGTCTATGTATGACAGGGTTGGATTCGCCTTTTGAGACTCTATAAAATATTCTTTATTTGTTGAACATTTTTACTTATTGTTATTTTATTATTTAGGGATAAATTAATTAAAGTATTTAACATATTAGAAGAATCTCAAATGTTAGAGGAGTCATCTTTTTCACCGTTTGAAGGCCATACGTATGCTGTAAATAATTTAGATTTTTCTCATGACGGAACCAAACTCGTCTCATGTTCACAAGATGGTTCAACTATTATCTGGGATGTTCAGGTATAAGTTTTAATATTAATCTCTACTAATACTTTACAAATTACACCACCAGGATTCTTGTATTTTGCTCCAAAATCACAAATTGCTCAACAAATAAGAAAGCTTGACAAAGAAATAATAGAAAACTGTTTAAAAATATTTTAGACTGGCGAACAACTAGCACATTTGCCTGAGAATGATCTTTCAGTTCGAATATGTAAATTTTCTCCAGATAGTTCGATATTAATTACAGCAGGGGATGATGAGAAAGCATCTATATGGAATGTCGAAACATTGGATCTAGTCATGTAAATTACGTATTACAAATGTTTTAAGTTACTGAATATATTTTTGTGATAATTGTAGAGAATTGGAGGGTCATTCGGAATCAATAACATCGATATCTTTCACACCAGATAATCGAATATTTGCTACCGTCTGCAATAATGGTGATTTTCGACTTTGGTCTAAACATGGAATCTTTTTATTTATCCAGAACAATGCTCACGACTTGGGTGTACAGTGTTGTGATTTTTCCCAAAACTTAGAACCCATACCAAATATGTCAAACATTGATAACTTAAATTACTTATTCGCCACTTGTGGCAATGATAGTTTAGTTAAACTATGGAGAGTCACAATACCAAAGGTAAAAATGCTACAATCTATATTTTCACTCAACTCATTTAAAATATCTTTATACAATTCACGGACCTTTAATAAACAATCCCTAACTAACAACAATGGAACTATTAGTTACATTTGGATTAAAACTGATTGTAGAGTTAGTTTTCGGCAGTTACAGATCGAAAACTCAACACGTTACGACCACATATCCGTTAAACAATGGCGCACACTTTTAGGCCACGGCGGCAATGTAATGTCTGTCAAATTCTCACCAAAGACAGGCGAAATTGTCTGCTCAACAGCGACAGATCGCCAAGCACGACTATGGTCGGTTTACAGTGCAGAATGTCTGCACGTTCTTGAACACAATTCGATGACCTTATCTTGTAGTTTTACCGAAAACATTAACACACACTTGCAATTGCGTGTTTGGATAGAACTTTATGGCTTTGGAAGTTACCGCAAAAATTGATTTTCCAAACAATTGTTGCCAGTAAAATACGATGTAGACGAAAGGCTTTGATTGACTGGAGAATAGAAGATATTTCAAACTGGTTGAAAGAGTTAGATATGATGGAAATTGCGGAGAAAATTATGGAAACTACATTGGATGGACAGAAAGTTTTAATTATGTCTGAAGAAAATATTTGTGAGCTTCTAGACATCGGTATGCATATACAATATTCTAAATATGTTCTTAGGGGAAGATTATTTCGATTTTCTACAAGTTTAAATCAAATTTTTGTTTTAGATGGCGAAATTGCTGAAGAATTAACTCTGCAATTGAAGTGGTTGAAACAAGACGAATTGAATCCGCATATATCAGAAAATCTTTCTGATATACCCGAGGAGTTCTTATGTCCAATTACTCATGAGTTAATGCGAACCCCTGTTAAATGTAGCGATGGGTTCACTTATGAGAAACAAGCAATTTGTGAGTGGTTACTCTCAGGAAAATTTACAAGTCCGATGACAAACGAGTTGCTATCAAATACTGATTATGTACTTAACAAAGAATTACGACATGAAATTCAAACATTTTTATATCATAAAGATTAAACAAGTTACACATATTTTATCAGTTAAGAAGACAACAAATATTACTAATAAAAAAAAAACATATTTTCACTCATTTTAATTATTATAATTGTTTAAAAAAACTTACCATTTCTCGTGTGCGCTTATTAGCGGCACTGATGGTGGTAGTGGTCGGATTACGATATCAATTGAACCAGTTGATATGTTTGCACTGTTAAATTAAATAATAAGTGCCTAATCATTTTATTATTATTATATATAGTATCACAACAACAAAAAATTAAAATCGCGACTTTACTTCAGTATAGATGGATCAACACCACTAAAATGGCGTCCTATCGAAAATCTGTCACATTTATAAGGTTATGTTCATAATGCTAAGTTCATAACAAATATGTGAATTATATCTAACTTATGGTCGAGTAACTACCATGTATTATTTATACTATTTAATATTAAATATATATTTTTAAAACATAATTCTGTCTATTGAGAATTCACGTATTGTCTCTCTAACACATTGTGTGACAGAGCACAGTTATGTACTCGTCATTTCTTGTATGTACTTTGCATTTATAAAATCTGTTTTATAATTAAAGTGATTGGCGTTATGTCATATGGTTTCGTTTGGTAAGATAGTTCAAATTGACACCACCGGACAGTGTGTGGCGCTATGCATTGATGTTTATTTAAAGTGCATGAAATTATGATTGATAAATATATATTAATTTGTTTTAGACTATTTACTCGCGAATATAACGCGGTTTTTTTGTTGACATAGGTAAATTCGTAAGTTATGTACCTTTTGTGATATATGTAACTATATTCTAAACTGTAACAAATAAAGTTAAACACTGTGATAAAAAATCATGTTTTGCTGAAACCAGTTACTAAATGAATAAAAATTAATATTGAAGTTAAAACGCGTTTTCCTTTTTTTTTTAAATTTTTAAAACCGTGACGATTGTTTTTAAATTGAAAATCATTCGAAAACAACTCCGTGTAAATCTAGGGAATGATTGCATTTTTAATCTAGACAAAAATAAAATAAATTTCTATAAACAAACAGTAGTATTATAATATTGTTTATATTTTTACAATACATTAATTAATTTGATAATTAAAATTTGCTTAACCACATTTTATATTGTAACCAACATAACAAAAATAATATATATAAAAATTATTGGGAGTCCTGTCAATTAAAATTATACACAAACAGTGAATAAAGTCATATATTAAAATTAAATATAAATGATTCTATGGGATTTATGTTTGTTTTAATTTATTCAGGTTTCTTGTAAAATGATCGTTTTTGTGATTCTTTGACACCCCCAGAGAGTTGACCCATTCTTTAGCATCGCGTCTAGTTGGTTTCTTTCAATCTGCTTTTTACTGCCTCTTTTTTTCAATAAATCATGTGTATATGTTACATTGATACGACGTTAGTTTTAAGAAACTATGAAGCAATGATAGCGTTTTCTGAAAATTTGCAGAATAATTAGAATTTAATTGTAAATATAAATTGATTGCCAATGATTTCAAGTGGCATTTCTAAACTAGTAAATTATTTTGTATTAGATATGTATTTTTTCGCCGGTTTTTAATTACCTTCTATTTGTAGTTCTCCTTCATTCGAAGACTCGTCGTCATCACTCTCCTCATCGACTTCTTCATCAGTGTTTAATGTGTCTGTGTTGTTCGCCAGGACAACCGTGTCTACTTCATTACCTGACTCTTCATTATTTGAGTCTGACTCTTCATTTTTAGACTCTGATTCTTCATTTTCAGAGTCTGATTCTTCATCTTTTGTGTCTGCCGTTTCAATTTTAGGTTGCTGCTTATTGAATGCACCCTTATTTTTCTTAGGACTATTGTTCTGTGGTTTTTGCGCTTCCAGTGAACGCTTACTTAATTTGTTCTCAATTTTTAGTTTTTTCGCAGCTTTCCACGCTTCTCTTTTTGCAAGTTGATTTGCATTAAGTACTTTCACTTTCGGTTTTGTGTCAGCTTCAATTGCCATCTCCTTTTTGGCCTGAATTTTAGCTTTCTTTTTCAATTTCGAGTTTAATCGTCTTCGAGCTTTCCTAGACAACTGATTTTCTGTTGCAACCTCATTAACAGGTTCTTCCCTCTCTCTTTTACCAGGCTTCTTCTTAGCCACTGATGCATCTGTTGTGCTTTTTTTCGTCAGTGGACTTTGACCTGCCTGACCAACTTTTGGTTCGCCCAAATTCGCTTTTTCGTTCTGTTTCTTTAGTAGAAATTTAGCTCTTTTACCCAAAGGTTTAACTTCTGCCGCGTCTGTATTATCTGGTGTAGATGTATTTTCCTTCTTCGGTTTGTTTTTCGGATTCTTTTTCATTATCTTATTTGCTGCGCGTTCGTATTAACCATTGTAGCTGTATCATTCTCTTTTTTATCTATCGACGAAGTTCCAGCGAATTTCTCCAACTTTTTCGGGCCTCCGGGCTGCTGGTTATTTTTATTATTTTTCTTACCTGTTCCGGGCGATTTTTGTTGATTTGCAGGCTTGTTTGGCGTCTTGTTATTATTTACGCATTGACTTTGCCAGGCGAATTTGGCAAATTGATTTTAGCAGATTTTGGAGTGTTGATTTTCCCAGGTTTTGGAGTATTAATTTTAGCAGGGTTTGGAGTGTTGATTTTAGCAGGGTTTGGAGTGTTGATTTTAGCAGGGTTTGGAGTGTTGATTTTAGCAGATTTAGGAGTGTTGATTTAGCAGACTTTGGAGTATTGAGTTTGGCTGGGAATTTCGGAGTTTTCATAGGTGTTTTGACATTTTCACCATCGATTTTTTGTTTTTTAGGTGAATCAGCAACCCCTCCGTTAGATTTACGCTTAGCCATTTTTCTGAAACACGTGTTTGTATAAATTAGACTATGGTACATGCAATATTAAAATATTTTTCAACAAAAAATAAACTATTCATATATACTAAATAGGAATATTATTTAGTACATTTGCCATATCAAAGTTTATTCGACAATAAGCTACTTTTGAAATATGGAAACCCTATTTCTCAGAAGCATGCACTGTATCTGACATTTGAACTATAAGGCCGTATTTCATTAGATGACGTCACTGGTCAAAATATTCAGAACATTTACACATTGCAAAACATATCTACATAGCTCAATTTCATGCATTTTTAGCATAAAAAAACATTATATATATATATATATATATATATATATATATATATATATATATTTATGGTGCGCGAGAATTAAATAAAAAAAATATAAACAATTTCTATATTAAATTAGAATAACTTAATTAGATTGAAATAAACAATTTAGGATAAAAATAAACTGTATAACAAATTTATCGAAAACGTGGTCTAGCAAAATATTATAAATTTACGTCGCAATTAACCACATACACTAATTTAACTAGAAATATACTTTGGACAGTGGTTTTAATGATTCAATAAAATGAGTTTTAATAGAAAATACAGTAATTCTTACCTTTTAGAGCGATATATTTCGAACCACGTGTGTAGCACTAAGCAGCAAACAAACAGGCAGGAGACGAGGTTAAAATAGTAATGAAAGAGTCAGGAGCTCAGCAGTTGGCGTCATATCCTATAACGCCGATAGAGTTGGGGTAATCATAATCTTAAATCTGAGAATGTTGAAATTTGAATGAATTTCTCGTGAAAATTATTGAAATGCATTGATATTTTATTAAAACACTACTAGTGTTTAGTTTTTATTTAAGATATGTAACGAAATATATCTATTACCATCAAAAAATGAGTTTTTTTTTTCGCCGCCACTGAAACTTTAGTAGCGCCATATTCAAAATGGTTATTTCTGGCATGTTCTTCCCACCATCGACCATGGTACCTAAAAAATCAGAACAATTTTATTCTGATCGTTTAAAATTAGCGGAACAAAAGAGTAAAGGGAAGCTGTAACCCGATTATAATTTGAATCATGAATTTACGAATATTTGACTAAGGATCAACAAGTTACCAACATTTGTAAAAATATTTATTTTAATCAAATATGGCACAAATGGTATACACTTTTAGGCACAATTTTACATCGAAAAGATTGTTTTCACATTACATACAATTTTAAAAATTTTCAATAAGGTCATATAACGAATTTACAAATAAATAAACAATAACTTAATTCATATAAACATCAGAAGTAGAAACTTGATTTTATATATTTGTTCGTTATATTTGTGCGTCCTCCTAGAGCGCTCGAGCGGAATTTCTATGAAGTTATTTCGTTTAGTCAAAAAATACATTGATTGCCAAAAATATAACATTTGTTTATGTTAGGTACTCTGTTTAATAGTGATTGCGGTTTCCCAATGTTCAAATATAAACTAACTAAAGTCGATTTCGCAATCTCAAAATTTAAATTACTTTTTTCTCATTTTATTACTCATATTTATTGGAGATATAAAAATATATTTGTTGCTTTATGACTGAAATACGCTTTTGTTATGTCCGTATTGAAATGTATAAGAATGTCACAAAATATAATATATTAGGACCGCTCCCTTAAAATATAAAAAATAACAAGTAAATTGAGAAAATACCTTAACCATAAACATAATAAATTCAAGATACAAATATATATTTAAATTAGTAACATAAAAATATATATAACGTTTAGACATGTCAACATTTAGAAATAAAAAAAGTGAATTAACAAGATTAAAGTAAATATGTTATAACATTTAATTTAAATAAATGTTTCTGTTAATAATAATAAATTATAACCAATAGTGAAAAGGGTAGAAACTGGATCTTGTTTCTTAGTAAATACTTTCGGAAGTAAATATCTTATATCCAACAAACACACATATATATGTTACATATCTGATATATCGAGAGAGCAATGTATCAGGTATTTAACAGTTATGTTTTTATGTTGTGTTTACTGGGTAAATTTGTTAAAGAATTGTTTTGGTTAATACCATAGATGTAATATATATATAAAAAAAAAACATTTAAAAATGTATTATTTATATTTTTTCTTCTAGTATATTAAAAATATATTACAATGATTTGAAGTCTAAGCACATTTTTGTTTGTTAAATTTTCCAATTTCAGCTGCATTAACTAGTGGTTATAATATTTGCTATTCACCTAATAAAATAAAACACCATAAAATTTGATAAAATTTATAAAAATAAAGAATAGAGATAATGACTTAAAATATTTCGATAATATCAATTACATCAAACAATTAGGAATGTAATAATAACATTGTTGAAATACAAAAAAACTATATAAAAATATCGATAATTTAACAAAAACATCGATAAAGTAAATGAATAATATCAATAAATCAAAAGTATATATATATATATA
>JADQWA010000092.1:4757-17168 GCA_018344505.1 Nebria ingens riversi
CCGATGAACCATCCTGATTCATTTGTCAAATGTATTTCGTTTTCAATGTATTATCTTGCCAAACATGACTATTATAACATGACTTAAAAATAATGATATTTGAAAATATTTTTAAATTGAATAAATGTAACGAAATAAAATTCTCTCCATTTACAGGTACTCCAAATGCTTATTTATTTTGGTTTATTGAATAGTTTTTCTTGTCAGAGCTAAATGTTAAAAAGCATACGCGTGAGGTTAGATTTCTTATTATTTAATTATGTCACAAAGTCTCAGTATAATTAAAATTTTATTGCAATTAGTCTTCTGTCTTAAACAAGAATATATCAAAATCAATTTTAAATAAGTCTTATAAAACCAATATATATTAGATTTACTTTTGCTTCACTGTCTGTAATCGCCCACAGTATCAGCTGGCGGAAAACATTAATCAACCTTTAGTCAACCAAAATGTATGATGATCTCTGTCTATGCAAACATTGAATTACAATTCACTTAAAAGCATAGATAATTTTTAAAATGTACCTTAAATTACATTATTTTTTAACCAATGGCAACTTTTCACGACGAATCAAAATATTCTGATTTTCACGAACTGATGACGTCAATCACGAACTAGGTTCATCATGGTAAATAAAATTTTTGTTAACAAGTACGTCGCTCTAGTTCATATCTCTAGCTCTTTTTATGAATCAATCACAGTGGTTTAAACCAAAAATGTATATTGTCAACTAACAGAATTTAAAGGATATACATTAGGGTGGGTGGAAAAAAAATTCTTTTAATTTACTACATAGTGGAGATGTAGGCCATTTGATTTCAGAAGCTCGGATACAAATTTTCAGCTTGATTAAAAATATACAGAGGGTTCACAACAACCTTTAAAATTTGCATTGCACCTAAAAAATATTTACAACACAGTAATATTTATAAACCTTAACTTATTCGCAATTCATTTGCAACATGGCAAAGCCTACGTGTTGATCACGTGCTATAGTCTAGCCAACCCCCACCTCTTATTTCATGAGATCATGAGTACACAATGTATTACACCACTTGTAATAAAGTAAAAAGATTTTTTGTTTGTATTCACAAAATGTTATATGTGGATAAGCAATGATAACTCACCCCTACTATAATTAGCAAACGATATGGAATCGACCTACTTAATTTAACCGTATGATCTTCGCTATCTATTACTTTATTATCTTTATTCTGCTGGTTCAGTACGTGCTGCGTAACTTGCCTAAAAATACTAAATGCTGGTAGCGAGATGCCAGGCGTATTAGCTAGTGGAAACTAGGCTCCTGTTTCATAGTGTACATAAAAATAATTCTTTCAATAAATACCGTTCGACATTTTTAAACATATCACACTATTTCAAAATTGTATGATTCTACGAGTTTTTTAGTAGCAATGTGAACTTTAGTGATTCATTGACGACGAACCAGGGTCGTCGCGATATATCACCTATAAATGAGCCTTGTCCGAGAAAGCTGTCATTATTTCATCGCGAGAATCCAATTGATCCAGAGTGTTTTAAGCTATGCTATTGTTGAATATATTTCTCAACTAATTAATATTTTAGTCCGTATATTTGTCAATGTAAATGTATCCATTAATGATAATATAAAACAAGTCCGAAATAAGAAATTACAAACATGTTTTAATAGTTGATAAGCGTACATATTAACAAATGTTATGACATACCAAGAGTTGTCCTAATTTAATTCATGTCATAACATTAAAATTTTTGGAATGTTTTTATGATTGTAGATCTTATAAATACTTACGCCTACAGAATTTTTCATGTCAGCAATAGCTGAAGCAAATTCGCAAAAATGCAGTTCAGGGCTGTACGGTATTGGAAACACTAGATCACCGGAAACGAGACCAGCTTGGACAGTCTTATCTTCCCAATCCCCATTGTTCGAAAGAACTGCTGCATGATATTTTCCAGTTGCAACGCCCTAAAAAGTTATATAAATAACATCAAAAATCTATTATCTATGCAATCTATGTAGGATATGGAGTTCAACATTTCGTAATTGACAAAATCGTAAATAAAAAACAAAAAATTAAAATCTATCTCATTTTATGCCCTTAATATCCAAACATTTTTGAAAGGTAACACATGTACTGCTATAAATGCTACTGGGATTTTTTATTTTAATAATTTTTTTCCGAAATATTTATATATCTATATGTTTGTTTCTACTAAAACAAATTATTTAAGCGGTTATTTTATCATCATAAAAAGTAAAAGATGCAATTGAAAGCTGAATTCTTCCTCTTGAAAATGCTTTTTTATTTATTTTCATACTATAATTTGTTCAGCAGTTATGAATCTTTCTGCGATAGAACTACCGTGGACTTTTATTTTCTTTTACGAAGTAATAAGTATTGTAATCAAATTCAAACCGGAAGTGCATGTTTACTTAAGACTTTTTTTTTGCAATTTCTGCAATATTTCCGAAACGGCTGCACTTACACTAAAAATAGTTAGAATAAAATTGAAAGATATTAGTATTCTGCATAACTTTTGTTTGAAACATCTCTTCAATAATGAAATGATTTCAAACATGTGAATGCAAAAAACAGTAAAAATTCAATAAATTATAAGTATATTTGGTCAAATGCGGTCATTTAAAATATTGTGTAATTTTTACTTAACCAGTGACGGTCATTTTGGTCATGACCGTGGTCCTACGTATGTATGTAATATGTGCCAAATTTGTTCCTATTTGTGCCGAAATAATTAATCTTTTATTCCTACTAGTTCCAGAGTTATAAACAATAAAATGATTTATTTTTGGATGTTTTTAAACTAATAATTTGTGCCAATTTGTGCCCTAAAAATAAAGATAATTGTTTGGCTACTAACAACATCAAAATGTTCATGGCGCCAAATAGAGATTGAAAATCTCTTTTCATACATAATTTATACCCTAAACAGTTTGATTTCATTAAGGCCGAAACAAAGTTATAAGCATTTATATTTTCGCGCATGTGAAGTTCAAAACAAAACTCAAATTAAAATGTCTTACATTCATACATTCATCATTATGTGTGTATTAATAAAATGTTATTTATGACTAAGCAATGATAACAGCCCTCCTACCATAATAAGAGAACGATATGGATTCGACCTACGTAATTTAACTGCTTTGTACGTGCGGCGTAGCTTGCATCAAAATCATGCAACGCTGGCTGCGAGACCGTAGGTGTCAAGCTAGGGGATACAAGACTTAAGATCGTGAGTGTACATGGATAATGTCAAGATAAAAATTCATCACAGCAAGTTACTTGTTTGCATCAATTATTATAAAATTACAAAATGGTTCATTTGAAAACTAAAATATGTCCGGCCATAATAATTTTTTAAAATTGTGTATGAATAATTATATTTTCTTGCATGTTTAAAAATACTAGATTTCAATTGGACGTTTATACTACTATAGAATCGAACATTTTTAATCTAAAATACATATGTTTTATATATAGATATATTATATAATGAGACAAAATTCCTAGAACTAAAAGTTCTCACTGAAAAACGTGTTCACTACACGTGTAACGATATCGCCCAAAACATCTACTTAAATTAAAATACATACCTACGTTATTAACAATATAAATATAGAACCTCTAGCTTCTTACACTATGGTCACGCGGTAATTATTTAAATTAAACAGAAGTTTTCTATCATTTGTTAAGAATTGTGCTTGCTCAAGATCGACCATTTCAGTATGACAATATGGTTCGGTTAAGCTTGATCGATTGCAATTGACCAATGTGACTGGTCTTATTCACACGTAAGTCAATAACATAAAACGCTAAATACATTATACTGAGTTTAACACTAACCTGTGCACCAGTCAATGTGGCCATATCTAAAATGATGTTTGCTTTTAGATCACGATGAGCGTAAACGACCCCATCAGATAAAACAAGTCTTCCTTCTGCATCAGTGTTATTTATTTCCACAGTACAACCAGAGTACAAAGTATGAATATCATCGGGTCTGAAAAAATCATGAGCTTCCTTAATTCATGTCTAAAACAAATTGTTTAATATTAGCCGCGGAGATACCGTTCTTCATACAGTATCACACAAAAAAGTAAATGAATTCGTTTAAGAAAATGGAGCTTAATATAAATTGGGTCTGATTTGTTTAATACCTTGTAGCGTTCGGTCCGACTGCATTTTCCGCCAAACAGAAGACAGCATGAAGATTCTGTGAGAAATTTGCTTTGACTGCTGCATAGAACGCGCCTAAAATACCAGCAGCACCGCCACAATCCCGTTTCATACCTGGCATGGAAGTCTATAACGAACAAATATTTGATTGAATTTATTAAAATCTCTGAAAAGTCAATTTTATTTTTTATTTTCTACACGAAATAATTTTGTCACATATTATTTCTTGTATTTCCAAAGTAGTCAGATATTCCTATAATTATACATTAAATATAAATATATACATACATAGCTTCATACTTGTTCTCATCAAATGGGGTGGCAGAAACCCCTTTACATCCATTCACAACTTCACAATCTTTCGCCATTTACCTCTATCCTTACAAACTTCTTTAAGTGAAGTATAAGGCCAGATATTTCAGTTTTGGATTAAATGGAAATAATATTTAAGAGGCCGCTTAATGGCCCGAGCATATTTCAGTATGCGACAATCGTCTCACCTTCAACGGACGTATCAGGTTGAGCTTATATAGCAAAACTGGGAATATAATAATATGAAATGCAAGAATCTAGAAGAATCATCTATTGACGATGAAGAGGTTATTAATTTTGTATTAAGATGAAGACATTTTATTCTCTAATATTCGCCAATATTTTTACTTTCTTTTACGAAGTAATAATTAAGCATTATAATCACGAAAAAAAAAATTCTCGAAATTTTAACGGAAATACACCTTTTGACCTTCCCTGAATCGAGCCTGACTATTTTTGGAATGACGTGCGTGTGTCTGTGGGTCTGTATGCGCTCTACAGCCTCCACCGTTGAAGATACAATTATGAAACTTTAAACTTAAGATTTGTATATGCCTGGGAGAAAAACGTTCTATTTTTGAAAACATATTCAACCGGAAGTGCATGTTTACTTAAGACTTTTTTTGCAATTTCTGCAATATCTCTGAAACGGCTATACTTGCAGTAAAAATAGTTAGAATAAAATTGAAAGATATTAGTATTCTGCACAACTTTTGTTTTAAGTGTACCAGTTACAAGATCTTATCTTATTGAAAGGGAAATAAAACACTACTATGCTTTTAAGTTTTACGTATGAATATTGAAATTTATTGAAATTTAACAATTTGGTGACTAGTTTCACCACACTGTGGCTTCTTCAGACTAAGTCACTTAGTCTGAAGATGCCACAGTGTGGTGAAACTAGTCACCAAATTGTTAAATTTCAATAAATTTCAATATTCATACGTAAACTTAAAAGCATAGTAGTGTTTTATTTCCCTTATAATGGAGTTTTACAAAGTAAAGGCCAATACCATTCAAGTATTTATCTTATTGATATTGCTATAGTTACGTAAGTATGTTAAATTATATATAATAAATCGCATCTACTATGCATGTCAATTGTTTTAAATATTCAAATATTTTGACATTTAACATTATTGTCAGTGTCACAAAAAAGTTTAGTGAAAAAACGTTACAAAGGTCAGTAAATAATTTAAATATTATATGAAAATATTTTGTAAGGTTTAAAGTTCATTTGAAAACTAAAAAATGTCCGGCCATAATAATTTTTAATAATGTGTAATGAATAATTATATTTTCTTTATATTACTATAGAATCGAACATTTTAAATCTAAAATACATATGTTTTTTTAGAAATCTGCCATAATCCAACTTTACAATTTTACTGGACATAATGAATGAAAATATTTTCTTTTAAATTTAAACATTTTATATTTTAATTTATATACTATCAAATCAAAATATACTGACTACGTAAAAGAAAGTTTAGGGCCAACACATGCCGATGTTTTATATTTATACTTTCATCAATTAATTTCTCTGTTACGGCTTCGTGCCAAAGTTTCATGCATTTAGAATTAAGACCTTTGTTACTAAACATTAGATTGTACGGCCACGCGCCAGTTAAGTTTCAGTTTTCCACTTATATAAATATTGTCGAGTTGAATTGTACCGTGCTTATTTCATACACCACACCTCTGCTATAAACCGTTTCATGATGATTATGCAGCATAGTTTTATGGGGCACAGTGTTGAACAATCTTTCCCATCTGATGTGTGAGTGGAACAAAGACAGACATAGATATAGGAGTTCTAAGAGTGCGAGTGAAAAAGGCAAACCATTAAATATGTTGACCGCACTATCGCAAGGATTCTTACCTTCAGGGCACGGTCATTATTAAAATTAAATAATGAATTAAACAAATGAATCTTTAAATTAATTTTAAATTTAGATACAAATCAAGAATACTTGAAAAACAAATTTGAATCATAAAATCGGAATATATTTAGCGGAAATAAAATATTGAATGCATTTGAAACACATTAATAGTATATTCCCGAATTTGAACCAAAAAACCGCACCGCGGTTTCTTGTTCCGAAATTGAACCGACTTCACATTTCATGAATTTAGTTTAATTTCGGAATGTGGTTCATGAAATCTTGTTATTATTGCGTGACCAAAACAACCACAAATTGATCGCGGTTGTTTTGGTTAATTTTATACTTTCTACCAATTTGTCATTGCGCAAAGCGGGTTAGTGCGTGGTTTTGGTTTATATTTGTTTTCAATGAATTAGTGCATGGTTGTAGCTTGTGCAGTGCTCCGAATTTGAATTTGACCGTATCTGACGGAATTTTGTGTTTTCATAACCGCCGAGTGTTCCAAATTAAAATTGACGTTTCAGGAAACCAAAGCAACCACAAAATAACCATAACCGCGGTCTTTTTGGTTCAAATTCGGAAATATACTATAATATGTTAAATATTTTTCGCTAAATGTTATTGATTTTTATCGTTCAAATTTTGTTTTCAAGTATTTTTTAGATTTGCGTATAAATTTGTAAATAAAATAACATAATAATAGATTTATTTAAATATGATTTTTTTTAATAATGTTATGCCCTCAAATTTTTAACTTTTAAAATCAACTATTTTATCATTGTTTGAATACAAATATTCTTTGCTGACTTAGTACTCTGATCACCATGTTATTCCATAAACCCGGATGTTTTGTGTTTCATTTCTTTCATAAAATCATACGATTTGTAATAAGATTCTTTTGTCGAAAACACTGAGTGGTAATTTTTTTATATACACGTGTATTAATTTTAACACATATTCAGCTATCATGTAGATCTTTGATAGAATATTATAATCAGTCTGTACAAAACCTTCATATCGAAAGGACATATTAAATAATTACATTACTTATAATAAATTACTAATACACATACACGTTTTGATTAATATCCTAAATATATATTCCTGTGTTCATCAACTTTTATTTGGGCACAACAATAAACTATCTGTCGCACAGGTATAAACCCTAAGATAAGATAATATCGCATAGCCGAGAGAAAAGATTCTGCACTGCAATCATAATGTGGTACAACCATTATATATAATAGAAATATCTGAATTAGTTGTAAGTGAAACTTTGGCAACATTGTACAAAAAACTCCAAAAGATTAACATTGCCTATACCCTCCATGCTGCATCATCAACATGAAACGGCCTATAGAAGCTCAGCAACCCCTCCATTCTCCATTGAGTTAGCCCGGCACACTCTCCTTTATACCTCGGTATCATCAAAAATACCGTTACAATGTACACTATTGTATTTTATTATGTACTGAATGTTTGTTCGTGTAAAATATCAAATATTTTATAATTGTTATTAATACAGCAGGATATGGCCAAAACTAAAAAGTCACGATCCTAAATATGTGAGCGGTTGAGTCAACTTCGTCTTTGTTGGAATTGCTGATTTAGCAGTTTCCAATAAACAAAAGGCGAGCCATCATACTATCGGGTATAAGCACTGAAATATATAATAACTGGAAGGGGCACTGTCAGGCCAACCCATGAATGTAAAACGGGCTGAGATAGCATAATATAGGAGGGTATATGTTTCTCTTTCCCACACTTCTGCGCATGCGCATTAGTGACGAACCACGTTATGTACAGTATCGTTAGAAAGTGTTAGAAGCGCAGAGAGTATGAAATAAATGTGCTTAGCTTAGGCTTGGATGGTTATTGAGAAAAATAAAATGGTGAAGCATTGCTGCGTGAAATTCCTACGTTAACAAATCACCTATTTAATGAGCTAAACAGTCAATGATCTATACTATTTTTAACAAAATTTGTAATAAAAACTCGTTTAGTTTCAAAAAATTTGTTTAATGTTAATACGTATTTCGGCTTCTTAGGCCATCATCAGAACATATACAAGAGAAATTACATTGAGGTCGGTATTTGTATCTATGGCAATTAGTAAGCAATATGGTAGGGTTATATTTGGGAGAACCAAGCAAGGATTAGAGTGTTTTTAGAATCGGTGACGAGTTCAATTCTAACTAAGGGAAATAAAACACTACTATGCTTTTAAGTTTTACGTATGATTATTATTATTATTATTATATATATTATATATTATTATTATTGGTTCATACGTAAAACTTAAAAGCATAGTAGTGTTTTATTTCCCTTATAATGGAGTTTTACAAAGTAAAGGCCAATACCATTCAAGTATCAATTCTAACTGTTCATTCGTTAGGTTCTTGTTCTGAGAAACCGCTTTATTAATCTCTAACGCTTCTAAAAGGTTCAACTTTAATCCTTTCTTGTGGACATGTAAAATCTTAAGACTATGGAAGTCAAATGTATGGTTCGATTCTAGCATATGTTTGGCAACATAAGAATCACTTTTCTGTAAACGCCAAGATCTCATGTGTTCGGAAAATCTTATATTAAAATTACGTCCTATTTGACCTATGTAAGAGAAATTGCAATTTATTGTATGATATTTCATAGACCCCACTTTGTGCAAGATGGTTCCGTGTACAGATTTTATTATTGACTAAATGATTCTTTAAAGTTTGTTTATTATAAAAAGCTGATGTAATATCTAGTGGCTTTAGTTTTTCTGAAATTCTAAAGCTGGATTTGCCTACGAATTAATTTTGCGATATACCTTGGATAGATTTATGGTAAAAATGTTTGGTCAATTCTTGTCTTTGTTTCTGTGTACCAGTTTATTTATAATTATGGGGTTGTATCCATTATTTATTGCAATTTTTCTTAGTGTTTGCAATTCGGTTTCAAAATCGGAGTCAGAAAGAGGGATTTTAAGTAGTCTATCAGTAAAACTGTGGAAAGCTGAGAATTTAATATTATCCGGGCGATTGGAGGATTGTGGTATAATTGTATCTGTGTAAGTCGGTTTCCTGTAGATATTAAATGTAAGTTTATTGAGATTGCGCATGATAGTCAAATCTAAGAAGTTATTTTTTTATCTTTTTCTATGGTAAATTGAATGTTTTGATTTAAAGAGTTTAGAAAAGTTAGGAAATTATCTAGTTGTCTGTCTGTACCTGTCCATATACAAATAATATCTTCAACGTATCAGTACCACCATGAGATTTTATTTAGAAATGAATTGTTCGAATTGAAAAGCTTAACTTCAAAATCATTCATAAATATGTCTGTAAACAAGGGAGAAAGTGGAGAAACCATTGGTAGTCCATCATTTTGTTTAAAGATCTGTCGTCAAAACTATTTCAATTTTGACGACAAAATCTTTAAACAAAATGATGGACTACCAATGGGTTCTCCACTTTCTCCCTTGTTTGCAGACAATCGTTTGGGTTACGTGCGTAAACTAAAGCAGATGGAAAAATTGATCGCTGCAAGACAAGATTGGTGGCTAAAGGTTATTCGCAAAAGACAGGTATCGACTACGATGAGACATTTAGTCTAGTATCTCGGTTCGATACAGTGAGAATTATATTAAGTGTTGCAGGATCTGAATATCTCAAGCTTCTACATTTTGACGTGAAGCCTGCGTTTCTATATGATAAGCGTCAAGAGGAAATATATATGAAACATCCAGAGGATTATCATGATGAAACCACAAGAGTATGCAAACTGGATCGCAGCTTATATGGCTGAAAACAAGCTTCGCGATAACGTGCAGCACAGTAGACCCAAGTTTATTTAAACGCGTAGAAAATGAGGAATAACTACTAGTAGCAATCTATGTTGACGATGGATTGGTAGCTCCAACTGATGACGATGATATTCGATTTATTCATGATTTGAAGAAAGAGTTTAAAGTAACATTTGGTTCATTAGATTGTTTTCTTAGAATTCAAATATCAAGAATGAAAAAAGAAAGTTATCGAAACAATTAATTTAGTTGAATCGAACGCTGTAGCAACACCATCTGAAGGAATCGCCACTAGAGATTACGAAAATTATGAAGACGTGCGAGAGGAAGTTCCATATCGCGAAGCGGTAGGCAGTCTAATATATTTATCATTTGTAACAGGTCCGTACATAACGTATGCTGTCAGCATAGTGCCGCAAGCGTTAGATAAACCAAAATTGTCTAACTGGATTGCTGTTAAGCATATTTTTAAATAGCTGCAAGGAACTTTTATACCAGACGAACCAAAATACAGGTGAACTGGAAGCGTACAGTGATGCGGATTACGCCGGAGAAGTCAAAACAAGGCGTTTAAGAACTGGAATCGTTTGCTAGTATTCAGGCGGCGCGATTACCTGGATGAGCCAAAAACAGAAGTGTCGTGCTATCAACAACAGAAGCTGAATATGTGGCTGCAAATGAAAGCGCCAAGGAAGTGATTTGGCTTAATCGACTACTAAGTGAAATCACAGACCTAACGTGACTTGTGAATAACGCGAGCACAATAAAATTGGTGAAAAATCCAGAATTCCATAAACGATCGAAACATATTGAGATGAGATATCATTTCATTCGCGATAAGTAGCACGATGGTGTACTTAATTTAAAGCATGTTAGCGGACAGGACCGAGTTGCGGATGTAATGACAAAATGTCTGCCTCAGCTTTGATTCAATAAATTACGTAGTGATAGTTAAGAGGAAGTATATATAGTTGAAGGGTAGTCACGATCGACTAGTTTATAAGAAAATTGTTAACGGATATAGCGATCTTATGGACTTTTGGTGAATAAATCAAACCCAATTACATGGTACTAATTCATTTTTTTCCTAATATTTCGTGTTTGTTTAAACACTTCTTTAGATGTCAACTTATAATAGTTAAATTTAGTAATTAATTTTTGTTTGTTTGTTAAATAGATAATATTTTCTACTTACAATGTGTAGTACTACATAGTTTAGCAACTTTGAAACCATTGTATTTTTTTCTTAATATATTTGTTGTTTATTGAAAACCACATTCTTGGTCAATTATTTAAAAATTTAAGTTATATTACTTGTTAAAACTTATTGAGAAATAGAAATATATATATATATATATATATATATATATATATATATATATATATTATATATATATATATATATGTGTTCGCGTACGTGTGTATGTATATGTATACGGTTTTTTTCAACTAACGCAGCAAAATCCTTCGGAACAAAATAACTGTGTAAATCGATGAGTCACTGTAATTGGAATAATCACAAATGATCATAAGAAACTTACCTTGGCTTTGATACTCAGGCCACCAGTATCGTATACAATTCCTTTTCCAACCCATGCTACAGTAGCGTGTGCTCCTCGTGGAGTGTGGCTAAGTACAGCGAGTGCTGGGGGTACAGCAGCAGCCCTACCTACACCGTAAATACCACCCAAACCTTTTGTATTCAGTGCTTCACCACGGATGATGACGGGCGTGATATTCAACGAAGCACCAACTGATTTAATTTCCTAGAAATAAATAAAAAGAAGTCATTCTATTTTGGATAACAATTTGTTAGCCAAAAGTGAGGGCTAATTCTAGAAATATTTGGCCTGTATTAAAACCTGAAGCTATTAAAATGTAGTTCAACTTATATACGAAACGTTATTAAAATAAATGTATACTTACTTCAAGAAAATGATCTACATTCATTTCGTTGCATGGCGTGTCTACAATTCTTGCAGCTAAACGTATACCGACGGCAGCATGTTCGAAACATTCCAACTCTTCAGGTATCAGTTCAGTATTATTTGAAGTATCTATAAATGAAACATTTTAATTATTTATTCTCTGGTAGTAAAGCAACAGTAACAGTTGATGGCAGATATAGTGAATGGTTCGATATTGAAATTGGTACGAAACAAGGGTGCGTGATGTCGCCCTAGCTATTTGATATATATATATATATATATATATATATATATATAT
>JADQWA010000092.1:17268-28264 GCA_018344505.1 Nebria ingens riversi
CTGCTATATATAATTTCTAACTAAAGTTTATCGAATGCAAGTGTATTTTACTCACTTGTAATAAATTAACTATTTAAAAATCCAAACGAGATATATGAAAAATTTTACTAAAAAGTTGTGTTTGTCCATTAGTCGCAAAGCATTTCTATAACCACTATCGCCGCTATTAAAATCGTTGACTACGGCCTGGTATCTCTCGTAGGCTTTGCTAGGACACACTTAGTCGGAGGCGCTAGTCATTGGTACAGCACACGGCGCGAACAGCTGCAAACGTGGAGTCTATTCCAGATCGCATTCAAAAACACATTCAGTGGCAAACTGAGTTTTCCTGTGAGATGGCAGACAATGACTGAACGGGTTCAGAAAAGAGAGGAATCGGTGAGCGCGTATTACCACGAGAAGGTGAAACTATGTATGAAGGTCGGGTTGAATTTCGATGATACCAAGGAACAGATACTGCTTGGCCTTGAATCACACGAGTTATGCGCAAGCCAGAAAGATCAGGGCAGAACCGAACAAGTAGCAACACACAAAAGCACGGAGAAGAACGAAGGAACAAGTGCAAAGGTAAATACGTCAAAAACTGCCGACCGCAGACCTCCGGTTAAAAACGAAGTAGGACAGTACAAATGTTACAATTGCGACGAGTTTGGGCATTTGGCAAGGGAGTGTCCGAAACCAAAGCGTGCCTACGAATGCAAGAAATGTGGAAAAACAGAGCATACACAGAGACATTGTTCAGCCCCAGACGAGCGGAAAGAAACTCTAACAGTCGAGAGTAATGTAAGCAGTCCAGGAGTGGGATTCCGTAACTCGTAACTCTAAATAACCGTTGCTCTTGCTACGTACCAACTTCAACTCATTATTAGTATTCTATAAGCTCTTAGCAATTCTAAATAACAATTGCACGGTATTTTGCACTTGATAAATATCAATTGCAAATCTCTGGCTGTTACGGCTGTCATATTTGATTTAATGCAATTATTACAATTTTTGGTTTAAAAAGTAAGTATGCATATTTTTAAATATAAAAAACTAAATGATTATCATATTTAGTAATAGCGCTATTAGTTTTTGTTCATTATTTATTAATATTTTAAAATAATTATCTTATTAATGTAGCTCATAACCTAATATATTGACAGTTGGGAAAACCACGAAAATTCAATATCAGACATCATGATCAATAGGGTTATAGGCGAGAACGTCCAGGTAAGAATAGTGTCTGATAGCTCACTAGTTCCGATGACAATAGGACGAACGTAGACTGAGTTGCCATACTTAGCATACCTCAGGATCGATGATCAATTAAAAATTGGTTATCGTTTCGTTTCGATTCGTGGTGCTCTGCTATAGGCCGGGGGCCTTTTCAGAGTGTATGCGTCAGTGCAGTGCGGTGTACCTAACCGTGTGACTTCTAGGTGTTGTTGTGTGTTTTTGTGTAATGTGTTTGCCACAGGCGCTAGCACTGCCACCAGCTGCCATTGGACCATGTATCTACTTGTCACATGACGTAAACTTGCGCAGGTGCCCTTGACCTCGCAAGCCCAGGTGAAGACAGCATTCGTAACGCCAGACGAAACCGGCATGTTCGGGTTGATAAATTCGCCGTATAAATTCACAAGGCTGATGAGTGGAGTTAGGGAAGGTCAAAAGATGTATTTCCGTTAAAATTTCGAGTTTTTACTTTCTTTTGCGAAGTAATAAGTATTGTAATCACGAAAAAAAAATTTCCCGAAATTTTAACGGAAATACACCTTTTGACCTTCCCTGAATCGAGTCTGACTATTTTTGGAATGACGTCTGTGTGTGTGTGTCTGTAGGTCTTTGTGCGCTCTACAGCCTACACCGTTGAAGATAAAATATGAAACTTTAAACTTAAGATTTGTATATGCATGGGAGAAAAACCTTCTATTTTTGATTTCTAGTACAAACAAAAACTGTTGTAAATTGTTTAAAAATGGCTATGTATTAGCTTTGGCTCTTCGTAAGATAGATTGTATACAATGCAAATGCGTGTAATAATTCCTAAAGTTATAGCTGAAGTGCAACTAGCAGCAGTAGAAACTCTGCAAATATGGCATGAAAGATTAGGTCATCAGAATAAACGTCATGTACAAAAATTTCTGAAGGAACGTGGTATTGACATGAAAGCTAATAATGAGTTCTGTAATGCCTGCGTCTATGGAAAAATGCACCGCTTACGTTTAGGCAAACGTAAAGAGCGTTCAACAAGACCCGGTGATTTTGTGAATGCTGATGTATGTGGACCAATGCCGGAAGTATCACTTGGTGGGAATCGATATTATGTAGGTTTCAAGGACGATTTTACAAAATATCGTTCGGTTTATTTACTAAAAGAATAAAGTGAAGTAAAGAATAAATTAAAACAATTCCTTGCTGAAACAAAAACGGTTGGTCATACAATAAAGGAGCTCATGACGGATGGAGGCAAAGAATTTGACAATCAGGATATGCACAAGTTGACGGAAGAAGTAGGACTTAGTCACCGAAAAACTATGCCCTACACACCTGAGCAGAATGGGGCTGCGGAACAGGATAATTGTACACTAGTGGAATCTGCCAGAACTATGTTACATGCTCAAAATATGCCTGAATGTCTTTGGGCAGAAGCTGTTATGACGGCGGCGTACGTCATAAATCGCACAGGGCCAACGTCGGTTGACTCTAAAAGTCCTTATGAACTTTGGTTTGGAAAAACTTCTGCTATAAATCATTTAAAAGTTTTTGGAACAGAGTGTTTTGTCCATGTTCCAAAGCAGAAACGTCGAATATTCGATAAAAAGGCTAAACAAGGATATCTAGTGGGATATTCTGGAAATAAGGATGGCTATCGAATTTGGATACCAGAAGAAAATAATGTTGTACTTTCTAGAGATGTTGTTTTTAAAGATGAAAAAATCTCAATGGTTCATGTTCAGAACTCAGAAACAGTAACATTAAATAATGAAGAGGATACTGAAATAGGGGAAGATGCAGAATTTCAGAATCAAGATCATTGTCACGACAAGGAAACTGTAAAGTGTGATAACAAAGAAGCTGAAGAGAAAAATGAGAGTAGGCATCTTCGAGACAAAAGTTGCTTGAAGAAACCCGCACGGTTTGATGATTATGCCATGATAGCCTATGACGAACCATTCAGCTATGAAGATGCAGCTAAAAGTCCCGAATCAAGCTACTGGATGAATGCGATGAAGCAAGAAATGGAAGCTTTACAAGAAAATAATACGTGGAAACTTGTAGAAGCTGATGAAAACAAAAAAACCATTGACAATCGTTGGGTATTTAAGATTAAACGTAAGTCAGATGGTTCTGTTGAACGCTTTAAAGCTCGTTTGGTAATTAAAGGTTACTCACAGAAACCTGGATTGGACTATGAAGAAACGTTCAGTCCTGTAGCGCGCTGGGACACAATTAGGGCTGTGTTTAGTATTGCAGCGAATAAAATTTTTAAAATGCTTCAATTTGACGTAAAATCTGCCTTTCTCTATGGAGAACTAAATGAAGAGATATATATGAAGCAACCTAGAGGATTTGATGATGAAACAGGAAGGGTATGCAAACTAATAAAAAGCCTATATGGCTTGAAACAGTCTCCTAGATGTTGGAATGCAAAATTTAAACAATTTCTTCAAGAATTTGGACTAAAACAAAGTGATGCTGATCCTTGTTTGTTTGTTGAAGAAAAGAGAGAATTATTTGTTATTCTTTATGTGGATGATGGTATTGTTGTAGCGAAACATACTTATCTGTTGGAACATTTTAAGAATGCTATCACAAATGAATTCAAGGTGGTAACTGGACCTGTTGATTACTATTTAGGAGTGCAGGTTCAACATTTCGAAAATGGTTCAATCTTTATACATCAAGAGGCATATGCAAGAACATTTTTGGAACGTTTTAATATGGTAAATGCTCATCCAGTTTCAACACCTGTCGATAATGGATTAGTCTTTCAAAACTGTGAAGACGAGTATAAGGGGTGTTTTCCATATCGCGAAGCGGTTGGCAGTTTGATGTATTTGTCAATCGTCTCAAGACCAGATTTATCATTCGCAACGAGTCTTTTATCTCAAGCACTAGATAAACCAAAAGAAAAGCATAATGCAATGTTAAAAAGAATTTTCAAGTACATCGGAGGTACATTGAAATATGGGATTCTGTTTGAACAAGGCGTTGGTACACAAATATTGGAAGTATATAGTGACGCTGATTATGCTGGAGATAATCAAACTAGAAGATCTACTTCTGGAACACTATTTAAGTATAGCGGGGGAGCTGTTACTTGGTCGAGCAAACGTCAGAGAAGCGTTGCACTGTCTACGACTGAATCTGATTTATTGCTGCAAGTTTAGCTGCTGCAGAACTTATCTGGTTGGTACAATTATTGGATACATGGATGTACCAATTCTAAAAATAGATAATCAAAGTGCAATTCGACTAATAAAGAATCCAGAATTTCATAGTCGTACGAAGCACATTGATGTGAGACTTAAATTTGTACGGGAGATGTTTGAACGTAGGGAAATGGTTGTTGAATATGTTTCATCTGATCAACAACTAGCTGACATCTCTACGAAACCTTTGGTGAAATCTTTATTTGAAAGATTACGAAATCTAATTGGAATGAAATGTTTTTCTATTTAATATTAGGGTTTATTTCGAGTTTGGGGAAGTGTTGAAGTAACATCTGAAATAAACTAATAAAATAAGCAGGCTTTTCTAACAAAAGAAAAGAAAGCATACCCAGTTATAGTTTTTCCTGTTTTTGCAATAACCTGAGCTTTTTGCTTTTCAAGAATACAATCTTTTTTTTTGTGAAATACGCTTGTTAATTTATTTCTATTTTAACTAAAAACCATAACAGTTTTCTTTAGAAATCTGACAATAAACTAACTTTACAATTTAATTGGACAATGAATGAAAATATTTTCTTGAAATTTAAACATTTTATATTTTTATTTATATACTATCAAATCTTAATATACTGACTACGTAAAAGAAAGTTTAAGGCCAACACATGGCCGATGTTTTTTTTCGTGATTACAATACTTACTTATTACTTCGTAAAAGAAAGTAAAAACTCGAAATTTTAACGGAAATACACCTTTTGACCTTCCCTGAATCGAGTCTGACTATTTTTGGAATGACGTCTGTGTGTGTGGATATGTATGCTCTCTACAGCCTACACTGTTGAAGATAAAATTATGAAACTTGAAACTTAAGATTTGTATATGCATGGAACGAAAACCTCCTATTTTCGAAAAGTATATTGTGCATGTTTACTTAAGACTTTTTTTTTTGCAATTTCTGCAATATTCCCGAAACGGCTATACTTGCAGTAAAAATAGTTAGAATAAAATTGAAAGATATTAGTATTCTGCACAACTTTTATTTGAAACATTTCTTCAAAAAGCGTACCAGGCCCCTATTCTAATTCAAAGCGACACTTTCATGTTGAAATTATAATGACGTCATGTACAATTGCGAGAGTCATTTTATAATAGCGACTTCTAGTAATATTTAGGGAAATTTGTATGCGTCACGTTGATGTCAGTAGCAGCGCTCATTTCATGCTAATGGTTGTGAAAAATATATGAAATAAGGTTTGTTATAGTTAACCACATCAATGTTATTATCAGCACATTGAGAGTTGTGTTCATTGTTTTTTTTTATAATATAAATAAAATATAAGTGTCAAACGAGATGGTGGCGAAAGTGTCAAAATGACAGAATCGCATCTCGAACCATTCTTCGTAATACGCGACAGACATGACGTTTCTCCTCGATCTCCATCAATTCAATTGCTAAGAATTGTCCATATAAATACGCCATATTCAGCTAAAAATATATTAACTTCATCGTTTCTTACGTTAATAAAAGAAGAAAAATAGATAAATATTAATAATATTTAAAGTAATAACTACTAATTTAACAGACACTCATTGTATTATAGCAATGCAACACAAAATATATAACAACTTTAACCACAAAACTTCAACATTTAAATAATTTCGAGTGGCTTTGACAATTGCGACACCAAACTTGGTGTCGCTATGAATTGCGAGTATCGCTATTTTAATGACGTCACAAGAAGCTATCTTAAAAGTCTGCTAGATGGCTAAGTGAGGAATTGCGACTGTCGCTTTAAATGGCGAGTCGCAATCTGAATTAGAATAGGGGTCCTGGTACACTATTTGAAGAAATGTTTCAAACGAAAGTTGTTCAATATATTATTATCTTTAACTTTAATTACTGTATGTGCAGCCGTTTCGAAGATATGCAAAAAGTAACTCAAGTAAACATGCACTTCCGGTTTGAATATGCTTTTAAAAAATAGGAGGTTTTCTTCCCAGGGATATCTTAAGGTGAACCATCAAGTTCGCTAAAACATCGTGCCTTGCAAATGAAAACTAAAAACATCGGCCATGTATTGGCCCTAAACTTTCTTTTACGTTGTCAGTATATTTAGATTTGATAGTATATAAATACAAATATAAAATGTTTAAACTTCAAGAAACTATTTTCATTCATTGTCCAATAAAATTGTAGAGTTAGTTTATTGTCAGATTTCCAAAAAAAACATATGTATTTTAGATTTTAAATGTTGGATTTTATAGTAGTATAAAGAAAATATAATTATGCATTATATATTATTAAAAATTATTATGGCCGGGCATTTTTTAGTTTTCAAATTAACTTTAAACCAGAGAAAATATTTATATATAATATTTTAAATTGTTTACCAACCTTTGTAACGCCTTTTCAATAAACTTATTTGTGACACTGACAATAAATGTTAAATGTCAAAATATTTGAATATTAAAAACATTTGACATGCATAGTAGATACGATTTATTATATATAATTTTCCATACCTATGTAACTATGGCAATATAAATAGGATAATAGCAATTTTCTCGTAACTGGTACACTTTTTCAAGAAATGTTTCAAACTAAAGTTGTTCAAATCATTAATATATTTAACATTAATTATAACCATTTTACTGTAAGAGCAGCTGTTTCGAAGATATGAAGATATGCAAAAAGTGACTCAAGTAAACATGCACTTCCGGTTTGAATATGCTTTACAAAAATAGGAGGTTTTTCTCTCAGGCATATACAAATTCTTAAGTTAAAGTTTCATAATTTTATCTTCAACGGTGTAAGCTGTAGAGCGCATACACACACACACACACACAGACGTCATTCCAAAAATAGTCAGACTCGATTCAGGGAAGGTCAAAAGGTGTATTTCGGTTAAAATTCGAGAAATTTTTTTTTTGTGATTACAATACTTTCTTATTACTTCGTAAAAGAAAGTAAAAACAATGAACACCTAACTCTCAATGTGATGATAATAACATTATATTACAAAACCTTATTTCATATATTTTTCAAAACCATTAGCATGAAATGAGCGCTGCTACTGACATTAACGTGACGCATACAAATTTCCTAAATATTACTAGAAGTCGCTATTATAAAATGTCTGTCGCAATTGTGCATGACATCATTATAATTTCGACATGAAAGTGTCGCTTTGAATTAGAATAGGGGCCCTGTTACAAGATCTTATTTTATTGATATTGCCATAGTTACGTAGGTATGGGAAATTATATATAATAAATCGCATCTACTATGCATGTCAATTGTTTTAAATATTCAATATTTTTGACATTTAACATTTATGTCAGTGTCACAAATAAGTTTAGTGAAAAACCGTTACAAAGGTTAGTAAATAATTTAAAATATTATATGAACATATTTTGTAAGGTTTAAGTTAATTTGAAAACTAAAAAATGTCCGGCTATAATAATTTTTAATAATGTGTAACGAATAATTATATTTATACTATTATAGAATACTACTTTAGAAATCTGACAATAATTCAACTTTACAATTAAATAGGACATAATGAATGAAAATATTATTTTGAAATTTAATATTTTAATTTATACACAATGACAAATTGGTAGAAAGTATAAAATTAACCAAACAACCGCGATCAATTTGTGGTTGTTTTGGTCACGCAATAATAACCAAGATTTCATGAACCACATTCCGAAATTAAACCAAATTCATGAAATGCGAAGTCGGTTCAATTTCGGAACAAGAAACCGCGGTTCAAATTTGGAATATACTATAACTTATAGATCTTGGTCATCATAACGGGTTGAGAACCTACATGGCGTCATAAAAGTTTCGACACCTTTTCAAATTTAACTTTGACGAACTTATTTTAGAAAGTGAATGTCATAACGTGGACTAACTGTGCAATTATTTGGACATCTTAAAGTTACGCACTAATTTAGTTTTTTGCAATCTATTGCCGGACTCATGCAACCAGTCTCATTTATTATATAAATCCATATATTGCAGTGGAATCATTCATTCAACCATTTAATTTAAACATTTTCGTTAATTTCTCATTTATTTTATAAAATAAACAAATGTTATTTTTAAATTAAATGATAATTTTTTGGCAAACTGCGACTTTTTTTACGCATGCCTCATGGCAGTAGCCTAGTACATAACCTTAATTACTGGATAGATTATCGTCTCTTGGGTTTTTTGTTTGTTTTTAATTAATACAATGATGTACTAATGAAGTAAAATGCCATCAACATATCTTCATCAATGGAATTCATTCAATATAATTATAATATATTAAACTTCAACCTCAAAATAATTGACACTTAATATCATGTTTCAGTAATTCCTACAAAAACCGACATGGATTTTGGCAAAGCTACGCATGGGCTAGTTTTGTAAAATGTGTCTGCATGAATGGGAAAAATTAATAAATTAAATGAAAATCAAATGAGAATTAAATGTGTCTGCATGAATCCGGCATAAGTGCAAAGTGCTACGTTGATACATGTTATGAAAAACGATGAATCATACCACACTATCAAAGTATTTTATTTACTTTGTATTGGCAATAATGATAAATAGAAGGGGTATTTAACAATTTTAAATTTAATTACAATTTTCAAAAGTGAATAAATATTTAACGTGTTCAAGTACTATCATGCATTATATACCAATAACAGTACAAATTAATGCTGTATAAATTATTTTGGCCGTAGAAATAGTATGAATTTTGTTATTAGATTGTTCGAGCAATTTTACTTAAAATGGCATCAATGTACGATCACGTCTTAAAATTTAATTACTACTGATAACTTACCATGAGCATTCGAGGATGGCACAACAATAAATTCTACATTTACGTGAGTTACAGAAAGAGAAGACAGTGAAGTCTTCTTGCTGTAAATAGGAAAGGCACGTGCGACGGCACAGGCACTAGCATATACATCTCTTCGTTCACACACAACCTAAAAATTCATTTCCATCAATCTATTGCAAAATTGCTAACTAAATGATTTGTACATACCACAATGCTTTCATCTACACCGACGGAACAATTACAGACGAGACGGGTGATGGCATGGCCTCTAGATGGTGTATTATGACGACTACATTCAACAGGTAAAGCAGCGACAGTGGCAAGATTCAGATACAACGAACATGTGTCTGTTGGCGATGGATGTAAACTGGCGATTGCTGAAGTGAAAACCTAAAATGAAAAAATTCATTGAAATAAAAACCAATATAAAATGTATTAAAAGTAATTTTTCTATATTTTTCGTGCAAAAGGATAAATTGTTAAAATACTTCTTGATGTTATTTAGTACTTTTGGTAAACTAATTTGATTAATTTCGTCACTTCTGATCTGGTGAAATTAACAGATCTTTTTCTTTTTTTATTGACATCACCCATTTTTAGCTCAAGTGTGTGTCTGCATAATTTGTCTGTAACATTCTCGGATTGAAAATGTTTCTTAATAAAAAGTTCGTCATTTATCGCCCTAATTCCGAAAATGTCAATATGTCATACTTGTAGTATATTCCGAATTTGAACCAAAAAAACCGCGACCGCGGTTATGGTTATTTTGTGGTTGCTTTGGTTTCCTGAAACGTCAATTTTAATTCGGAACACTCGGCGGTTATGAAAACACAAAATTCCGTCAGATATGGTCAAATTCAAATTCGGAGCACTGCACAAGCTACAACCATGCACTAATCCATTGAAAACAAATATAAACCAAAACCACGCACTAGCCCGCTTTGCGCAATGACAAATTGGTAGAAAGTATAAAATTAACTAAAACAACCGCGATCAATTTGTGGTTGTTTTGGTCACGCAATAATAACCAAGATTTCATGAACCACATTCCGAAATTAAACCAAATTCATGAAATGTGAAGTCGGTTCAATTTCGGAACAAGAAACCGCGGTTTGCGGTTATTTTGGTTCAAATTCGGAATATACTATTGGTGACATGTTGGTCGCTCGCTAGTCGTCAAAATTTAGTCACCTCCTCTGAAGGTACCGAACCGATTTCAACCAAATTTGGCACACATATTGTGTAGCTGCTTGTTTACTCGCGATCATTATAAATATATTGTTTATTTATTCAGAAATTCACCACGCCTAAGTTTAGCGCAGCCAATTCTAAACAGCTCGCCGAATATGTACTGTATATTATATTCAAGATATAGAATAGATATCTTTCATTGATTACGTTATGTTGCCATTGTTGATTTGATTGTTACTTTCATAATTTTAATTAAAGCACAAATATTGTTTATTTATTCAGAAACTTGGCATGCCAAACATTATGCATTGGCGTATCCAATGCTTGTTCTAGATGTAACCAACACAAAACTACTTCCGAAACAAACACAATGAAAATAATAACTTAACATCTTTTAAAAATGATGACAGCCACAGCTATCAACTTTTTAAAACTAATACAATATTAAACTGTGTTTGTTATCAGTCAGATAGCTATCAGGGGAATAAAATACCATGGAACAACCACTGAAATATATAATAACTGGAAGGGGCATTGCGTGTAAAACGGGCCGAGATAGCATGATAGAAGAGGGTATATGTTTCTCTTTCC
>JADQWA010000093.1:4759-21223 GCA_018344505.1 Nebria ingens riversi
AGTAAACTCTCCGAAGAAAGCAGATACAAAAGTAAAATCAGATTTGAAACTGTCAATAAGTTCGAACGAACTTATGCAAATCAAAAGATTTACCACGTCACACGAAGTTTGAACCAAACTAAAAGATATTTACCAATCCAAAAGACCAGCTCGAAAGGCGACTCTTCTAAAACAATAAACACTGCAAAGAATGCCTGAGAACGGAGACGTTCGTGAACATATACAAAAGTTTTTCGACGCGGTAGATAAACTGTGTGAAATGGAGGTAGATATTAACAAAGACTTACTATCTATCATCCTACATTATAGTTTACCCCACAGTGTAACGCACAATTACGCTACCCCGGTTGAAACTTGGCAGTTAGGCTGGTGGAGAGCGAGTCATGAGTCGCAAAGCGACGGTAATTGTTATTTTGTTCGATGGTAGTGTTGAGCACCACTGGTTTTTGAAGAGGAAAAGAAAATTAGATCAGGAATCTATATAAAGCCAGAAAATATTGGCAATGAAAATTTAATATGAGTTTTCGATTTATAAAGAGATAATTAAAGCGCCGGAGCGAATCGTACGAATTACGTTACAATACCAACAATTCTGGTTTAACATTTATAAAATACTAACAGAATTATAGTGAACCAAACTAGATGGATGACAGGATTTAATTGCAGAAAGATAAACTTACGTTGGCTACTATTTAAATTAGTGGTGTACCACGGTTAGCTGGCACAGATTAAGCTTCGGATTTAACATAGAAATGTCAACGGTTTTGTTTAACGTGGTGATTTCTGCCATAGGAATATCCTCCACGGCCACCAATGGCATGCGATTGGGGTACTCCCAATCAGCGCGACCTGTCACAAGTGAGGACCTCCCAGTATGCTTCCAGTCTGCAAGATCTTCGACCTCACTGGTGGGAGCGAGACCAATCTAAATCTGTACTGGCTATGCAAGCTAGTGCCCGAGCTAACAGTGACGTAGCTCACCCACCCGGAGAAGAAAACTCCATAGTCCGATACTTAACTTTAACCACTGCCACCACGAATCTTTGCTTCTAGTACCAGGCATGGAGCAAGTTCGTGGGCAACCTGACCCCCGTGGTACCAGTCGCTCACTGGTCAGAGTTTGGCACAGCAAGCTGCGCCTTCCAGAGTAGGCTGCTTGCAGTCCTGGTTCTGGGATGATAGAGGCGCCAAACCTCTAAGACGCTGCCTGGGCAGAAGACCAGGACAGCAATCTCCTTGCATATTACGGTAGGCACCCATGACCCCTCCCCGGTCTTGCCCCAGACGAGAGTACAAACAGGTGGTGCCTGGGCTTTGGTCGACGTACGGTGGGTGCGCGCTGATCTACAGAATCGGTCGGCGGCAGACTTTTGCACAGGGCGAATATTCGCTCTGCACATTCATTCACAGAAAGGTAGCTCTCATGCTCGGTCACCAGCGAGTCGAAGCTCCACTGGTGACGTTTACCGATTCGCTGAATTGCGCATGCATTCCAGTCACGCAGCCTATCCTCCCGGCACCGTACTGGTGGTTTCCGCTACGTACGTTCGGATATTTGACCCGATCTTCCTCATTCGCTCGAGTAGCCTACTCAACTCTATACTCACGCTACATTCGCTCACTGCGTCCGACTGGGCACGTTTCCGCTTCCACTTCGAGTTTCAACTTTCTTTGGCAGTCAGCCCAGACTAGCCTGAGCAACCTTTATCGTCGGTATTGTCCCCGTCGCAATCTCACAACCCACACTGCACCCCTTGTCTGCCCAATCGCTCACAAAAATAGCTCCCGGTATAGCCATTCTCTTCCACTACCCGGTTGCACACAAAAAACACTGATTTCACGCTTGCACAAGACGTTATACACACTTAGAATCGAGAAACCGAATGCATTTACGCGATTCTCATCTCTAAAAACAAAAACAGACAATAACAAACTTCTGACTCGATATTGAACAAGTATTTTTCCAGTTCACTACTGGGGCAAAACAATCAATCTCACTTTTTTTCGCTTCAAGAATCTGATATTACACCTGAGCAGCAGATAATGTGAAACACGTCTGCTTCCAACGAAGGTTCAAAACAGACTGCTTCGGATTTTACAATAGGGTTTTAGTTAGAGGTAGATCTTCTTAGCAGCGCTGGGCCAGGGTCCCATGGAGTGACTAGTGATGATGTTTCCAAATGTCGCCGCGGGAGGCTAATAGATCTATCGGTCCATCAGAGATTCCCCGTAGGTGGTCTTCTCCCCGGTGTTAGCGAGTAAGGTAATCCTGGTTCTCTGATGCAATGTTAAGGTTAATTACAAACTCCTCGTTGTTAGTCCTAAATCCACTGTTGTTCGAGGGGAGAAGCCCTGACACCAGGGTACTCCTAATTCCCTGAGATCCGATTATAGTTAACCTGAAATAACAAGTACAAGCAAAACCACAACCAACCAATTTTAACCCAATAATAGTGAAGCTATATTAAAAACTGTTACTAAATCCATAAAGTTTACAGTGAGGAATATTCATAAACGACGAATTAAATTTGTCATACCATTGGGATTAATGATAAAGAAAATGAAAGAGACATGAAATGAAGGTAAAATTACTGATTCGTCGTCGTCGTATTCAGTAAACTGATAAAATCTGAGGATTTACCGTTACTACTCCCTGGACATCAGAACTCGTAAACCAAATACAAAACCAAGCAACACGAGTTTCTGACCATAACCAAACCAATAGAAAAGTAACCGTATGAATTTAATTTGACACCAAGGTCATCATAATTCCCGATAAATTTAATAGTAACTAGACGTTTGCATCCATTTCAGAACAGAAATGCAGAATGAGAAAGAATGAACAAGAAGACAACAAGAGCGAATGATTAATTAAAACCAAGGGCAATACTGCCTTGCAGTTTTTCTGAACACCAAAGCATGCTGGGAATAAATCCGCAGGTGAGGTGCGCAGTACATAAACATGAATTAAATTGAAATTATTCTAATTTTCAACGACATTAACATTACTGAATTTAAATTATACCTATATTACAATAATTCAACATTACCAACACTAAAAAACTTTCAAAACAAAATAGTGGAGACCACATACAAAAAAACGAAACATAAAACAATCAGAGAACCGGTGAGCAACGAGATGCATGAACGCTACGAGTTCGAACTTAAGAACTCGGGTTCTGTGAACTTATTCAATTGTAACTACATCAGTATCTTAATATGTGCAAATCTCATTGAACTAAGTCAAGAATATATATGAGTATTCATACTTACAAAACAACACACATTGCTATGGAAAAATCAGATATTTTCCCATCTAAATACCCTAACTGTTTATACGTCACGTCACCGCCACGGACTCTTGCTATCTCCCGATCGATCGCTCTCCGCATAGATTCCTCACGCTCTTGATCTAAAATCAGCGCAAACAACCTGCGTATACGCACTCAAGCGTATTTTGTTGCACGCAGAAAACTAAATTGTAACATCAGTTATGAAAGCTTTCGTTGCGCAATAGAATCTCGCAATATATTGCCTGATCCGAACACACTGCGACTTAAAATAGCTAAAGTAAAGCGACGCTCGAAATTTTGAAATACGAGAAAATATTGAAGCATCGACCGCTTTGATTGCTAGTTATGCTAAAAAGCATTTCGAGAAATGTCAAAATAGAACAAACAACACGGAGTGGTCTACAAGTTGTGATAACAAGTCTTCATTCCGGAGCTTTAAGTGTAAACAGGTAGGACATAAAGCATGGTTTTGTAAAACAAATAGTGATAAAAATAAAGAATCCACAAAATTCTCGGAAGAACTAAACGTTTTTACTGCGGGAGTAAGTGCAATAGCCAATGGTACTTTGACAGTGGTGCAACCTCTTATCTTTGTCAAAACTAAAATAACTTTGCTGACATCGACGAAAGGGAGCGATGCAAATTAAACTTGGCCACAAATTGTTCCGTTGATGTTCCCGCAACTGGTACCGTTCAGTTTAAAACTAATGTTTCCGGTGGAGAAAAGTTGATATCTCTACGGAATACGCTACATGTGCCGGAACAACGTACGAATCTGTTATCGATATCGAAAATAACATGATATCTTATTCAAGAAAGATAATGCTTTTGTGCTTGATGCAACCGGTAACGACAACACTGTTGCGGAAAGACATAATGATCTATATTTCGAGAACAGTGATAAACATTCCACCCAAGTCGTTTCAGCTGATTCTACTTGTGATACAAAGATGACTGAATTTGAAACCTGGCATCGAAAATTGACATCCGATACCTGACTGAAGCCAACACGAAAACCAACTTCGTAGGGCTTAAACTAAATGAATGTAATGATTCTTTTGATTGTAGGATCTGCCCAAAAGCAAAAATTACGCAAGCAACTTTCCCTAAGAAATCAGAGAGAAAAACCGAATTTCTAGAAATCATTCACTCCGGAATATTCAGCCTAATTTAAACCAAATCACTCGGCGGGGCAGGATATTTAATTAAGTTCACTGACATCGAGATGGACAGAAGTTCGATTTACCAAATCGAAGGACGAAGTTTTAGAATGCTTCAAAAACTTCATCAACCAAGTTGCAAATCAGAAAGGGAAGAAATTCGAATGCCTACAAAGCGATAATGGCGGTGAATACGTAAGAAAAGCCTTCGATCAATCCCTGAACGAACGTGGAATTGATCGGAGATTATCTGTTGCTTATTCCCTAGAGCAAAATGGAGTATTCGAGCGGAAGAACAGTTCACTGCAAGATATTTACTAATAGAGGCCGACCTACCTACATTATTCTGGGCCGAAGCTGTCAGCACCGCTTACTACATAAAGAACAGGTGCCAAACTAAGAGTATAGAAAGTAAAATGCCCTATGAAATTTGGAATGATAAAATACCAAATTGGAATCATCTTCAAGAATTCGGAAGAACTATAGTATGCCAAAATAAAAATCCGAACAAAGGAAAATTCGAGCATAAAGGTATGTTTCTGGGCTATTATGTCACTAAAGAATATAGAATATGGTTAACTGAGAAAAGGAAGATAGAAGTGTCACAGATGTAAAGTTTATCGAACCAGAGAATAATAACAATAACAGTCATGATTCTGCCACCGAAGAAATTCCAGAAAAATTACAACCACATTTTATTGAAATCATTACTTTTTCAGATGAACAAGTTGATGGAGACGAAGTACAGGGAGAAAAAGCTGATGAAAACAAAAATCAAGTTGAAAAGAAGTACAGACAAAACGCGGAACAGCCAGACCAGCAATAATTTCAACGGGTCAACTTGGAACACCGAGAAAACAATCTAAAATGGTCCCAGATGAAGGTAATAATGCTACTGAAGTGGAAGAACATCAATTTCTTTCGGAAGTGTCCATGAAGGACGCCATGTCCGGACCAGATAAGAACTAATGGGTGAACGCCATAATGGCGGAAATTATATCAATCATTATAAATGATACATGGTGTCTTGTTGATCGACTACAAAATCATGTCATTGGTTATCGTATGACACTACGTAACAAATATAGTAAAAACGGGACGCTGCTGCAAAAAAAAACAAGCTTAGTTGCACAAGGTTTTTTGCAAGAACCCGAAATTCACTTTAATTAAACCTTTGCTCCTTTAGCTCGCATCAGTTCAGTTAGAATGATCATATCAATGGCGGCTCTACTCAACATGAAAATACATCAATTTGCCGTAACTACTGCGAATTTAATGGCTGATTACAAGAGATCTTATTAATGGAAACACAAAAACAATTACGTGACATTCTTGAAAGAATTGTAGCTAAACATGATGAAAACTCTGTCATCTGCGAGAAAGCTACGAAAATGTTACATGAATTAAACCAAGATGACAGAGTATGTAAGCTTAATCAAGCTTTATTTGCACTTCGGACAAGCAGGTCGAAACTGGCATGATAAACTAGGTCAATTCTTAAAAGATCTCGCTGCTAAATCATGCAAGTCAGATCCATGCATCTACCAAATTAGTCTAGGGGAAGCATCGACTTTAATTGCAACTTCTGTTGGCGACACTATTATCGCTTCTTCTGATGAAAGAAAAATTAAAGATGTACAAGAGATGCTTTCTATAGCAATAAAAGACCTGTGTGAAATTGGATATTGTTTATGTACAGAGTTTGCAAGACAAACAGATAAAATTGTTAGAAATTAGACAAATTATATTACAAACTTATTAGATAGGTTCGCGACGAAGAATGCGATTACTGTTAAAACTCGAGTGGATCCTAATATAAAACTAGTCAAACCAAAAGAACCAATTTCTAATGAAAGTACCAAGCTACCATATCGGGAATTAATTGGAGATCTTATTTATCTAGCCGTAAAGAGTCGACCCGATATCAGTCACGATGTAAAGTAATTAGCATAGTATAATAATTGCTACAACAAATCTCACTGGTTAGCAGCGAAGTGTGTGTTATGCTACCTTAAAGGAATCAAAGACGTAAGATTAGCGTACGAATATAATAATAAACTTATCGAAGTCTACGTTGATGCAGATTGGGGTGGCAACCTTGATGGTCGTCATTCATTCACCGATTTCTGTACAATCTGTAATGGAGAGCCAATAAATTGGGCCTCAAGAAAATAACAAACTGTAGCAGCTAAACAAGCAATTTTCATGAGAAGTATCCTAAGCGAGTTGGAACTGCTTCACTTAGCTGAAACTACATTATACAACGACAATCAAAGAGTTATAAAACCTGTTGAAAATTCCGGTTTCTACACGAGGAGGAAACATATTGATCTACGCCATCATTTTGTCAGAGATGCTCTGAATAGAAAATTGTTTAAAATTAAACATGTTTCGTCGGAGAATATGACAGCCGACGTCTTAACGAAGGGATTACCAGCTCCAAAACATTGGACATGTCTAAACAAAATGGTTTGTATAACTTGTCTAGTCCATTTTTTCGAGGAGAAGTGTTGCAATAAAACTTTGGCAATCAAACGGACTAGTAGCGCCATCCGTCGGACAACCTATTAACGAACATCACCAGAGACGCGACTTACCTGCCGCGCAGTTAGACAAAAAAACATTGTATTGTAACTAAAGTTCTCACTACCACATGTTGATTTAATAACGTTTAATGTATCTGAATCTAAACAATAATAATATACTTGTTAAGAAAAACCATCAGGTCCGTTTACCTCTAAATAAATACGATTCGGCGCTAATGTGTGCATGCGCGAAGAAGAGCATTTTGCAGGTAATGTATAAACTAACAATCTGAAGTCATTAATTGTAGTTCCTACATTGGTATAGCGACAGACTTTTAAAAAAGTAGACAGATTTAAACAGCGCGAATTTTAAAAACTAAAGATATTCTTCATTATATTTTTAATATCGAAGAAATTAGAGGTCGATAAGATATATTAAAAAAATCATCATACGTGAAACAGAATATAATAGGAATGAAGGAAATAATTAAACAAAAATTCTTAATTATCTTGCTTTTTATGTCCATTGTTTATATATAATATATATATATATATATATATATATATATATATATATATATATATATCTATATATCTATATATATATATATATATATATATATATATATATATATATATATATATATATATATATATATATGTGTGTGTGTGTGTGTGTGTGAGGGTGTGTATGTGTGTGTGTGTGAGGGTGTGTATCTGTGTGTGTGTGTGGGTGTGGGTGCAGGTGTGTTTGTGTAATTGTGTAATTGTGTTTATGTGGCTGGGTGTGTGTGTGTATATGTGTGTCTGTGTGTGTGTGTTTAAGTGTGTGTGTGTGTATCTGTGGGTGTATATGTGTGTATGTATGAGTGTGTGTGTATGCTCTACAGCCAAAACGGCCAATGCAATAATCATCAACCTTTACACTTCAGAAGCAAATCTTCTATTTTCGAAAAGAATATTCAAACCGGAAATGCATGTTTACTCTTATAATTTTTCGAAATTCTGCAATATCTCTAAAGAAGCTGCACTTACAGAAAATATATTAGTATTCGAAATGTAAGATAATAATATTATGTACAACTTTCATTAAAAATGTTACTTCAGAAAGTTTGCCGGCTTCAAGAAAATCACTATTAATTTTTTAAATAACTTATTTATGTTGCCATGGCTACGTTGGTATAGGAAATTATACTTATTGTTAGTAAAATATTAAAACATTATATATGCATACTTTGTTAGGTTTTTATTGCATTTGAGCACTAAAACATCTGCACTGTTTTGCACTTGACTTTCTTATACGTAGTAGGTATAAATTAATAACCTCTCTATCTAAACAATATATGCCTGATACGTATAAGAAATTACAGTGCAATACACTGCAAATGTTCTTTATTTATTTTAGTTCTTGCATAGATAAATCTCCTTTTTCTATATTTATAATAAATATGAATAAGTAATTAAGACTGCGATAAAATAATGTCACACACAAATTTCGAGTATCTTTCTAATTCAATAATTGAAAGATATAGAGCATATGCAAGAATTAAATGTAAAAATAAAAATCTAGTTCAAGGTTAGAGTGTTTCAAAACCTAACCAGACATTTCAGGAACCAGCTAGGTGCTTCTGGGGGACGGCTTAGTGAGATTTCGGTATATACTACAAATGAGGTAATATGGTCATTAAGGCGGAGTAATACTATGTAGGTGAAAATTTAAATGTGATTTTTAGTTGTTTTGGGTGCAAGATAGTTGCTTTTTGATTAACCATGCACAACTGTACAATTTTTTGGAGGAATATAATTGTCTTCAAGTTTCATTTTTCTTTTAAAAATTTTTTTGTGGTTAAAGTTGTTATATATTTTGTGTTCATTGCTATAATACAATGAGTGTCTGTAAAATTGGTAGTTATTACTTTAAATATTATAAATATTTATCTATTTTTCTCCTTTTATTAACGCAAGAAACGATGAAGTTAATATATTTTTAGCTGAATATGGCGTATTTATATGGACAATTCTTAGCAATTGAATTGATGGAGATCGAGGAGAAACGTCATGTCTCTCGCATATTACGAAGAATGGTTCGAGATGCGATTCTGTCATTTTGACACTTTCTCCACCATCACGTTTGACACTTATATTTTATTTATATTATAAAAAAACAATGAACACTTAACTCTCAATGTGATGATAATAACATTAATGTGTTTAACTATAACAAAACCTTATTTCATATATTATTCAAAACCATTAGCATGAAATGAGCGCTGCTACTGACCTCAACGTGACGCATACAAATTTCCCTAAATATAACTAGAAGTCGCTATTATAAAATGTCTCTCGCAATTGTGCATGACGTCATTATAATTTCGACATGAAAGTGTCGCTTTGAATTAGAATAGGGGCCCTGGTACATATTTTTAAGAAATGTTTCAAATAAAAGTTGTTCAAATCATTAATATATTTATCTTGAATTATAACTATTTTACTGTAAGTTTCGATGATATGCAAAAAGTGTTTCAAGTAAACATGCTTATCCAGTTTGAATATGCTTTTCAAAAATAGAAGGTTTTCTTCCCGGGCATATACAAATCCTAAGTTTAAGCTATCATAATTTTATCTTCAACGGTGTAGGCTGTAGAGCGCATACACACACACACACACACACACCCACGCACACACACACAAACAGTCGTCATTCCAAAAATAGTCAGACTCGATTCAGGGAAGGCCAAAAGGTGTATGCCGTTAAAATTTCGTGTTTTTTTTCTTGATTACAATACTTACTTATTACTACGTAAAAGAAAGTAAAAACAATTCAATTATTTAATAAAAATCTTTTTTGGTCTCCATTTTTTGGTATTGCTTTTCTGGAAGAAATTTTCGCCAAAATCAATCCGTCCCTGGCGTTGTTACCACATACTGACGAAGATGATTCGGTTACCATCTTTATGTGGCGTTCTACAGCCTGAGTGCGGCATGGAACACTTAAAACTTCGATGTTATTAGGAATATTTATAATCATTTCTTTAAGATCTGCTTCGGTGGAATTTTTAGTGATTCTGTTACTTTAACAAATTGCCAATTAATTAGCTCGGTGTAATCGCTAGTTTTAAAATTTATTTCTGGTTTTCTAAATCGGTAACTTCACAATCATTACATTCTTAAGTACGACATTTTAAAATTCGAGGCAAGGCCAACTCTCGAATATGTTTTCTGTTATCACCAAGCATTCCGATCAAAACTTTTATGTGTGAGCGAAATAAGCATTTCTTTGAATCACTTTATCTACGATGTTCTTAAATTGGGTCGGTTAACAACGAGAAGATTGAATTAAATGGAGCAAATGTTGGGATCTATAATTAGCAGCAGATTTGTACCTTAAAAACCAGGTGGTTGCATACACTTCAATCACTTACTCTGTTATTAATTTTAATTCATATGATGGCTTTTCTGTAACGACGTACAATCTTAGTATTCTATTGGCTATTGTTAACCATCTTGCATGTGACATTTTTCCAGGTTGTTTAGATGTTACTTGTGAGGAAATAAGCCCTTCTCTTATTTCCAGGCAAATTTCGCACAAGTACTTTTGATCGATACTCAGATCGCTGACACTTATTGGATGGAATATAACATTAGCTGTTATTTTTTTAAATGGCATAACTGACATCTCTACACATTTATTAAGTTGCTTTTCAATAGGACCAGTAAAACCTTTTGCATCATTTGGTTTTCCATCTACCTCTTGTATTAGATGACGAAGAGGTAGTTCATTGATATGCAACAGGCATCTAAACCAATGAACCGATTTTCCGTAGGACATTTCTAGTTGTTTTATAATACTATTCTTGTGACCTGTGTTAACTTATAGTACCATCGCAGCCCACAAAAGCAATTTTGTTTAAATTTTTACCCAAAGAATGTTTGAGAAAGTTAAAAAGACTGGTCCTGGTGCCGTTGGTGGTTCCGGACATAGGTGACACGTGCCCCAGGTAAACAGAACCTGGTTCCACAAAAATATTATATGTTTCTCAGTAATTTGTTTAGTGTGATAATTGGATTCTATTCTTTCAACAGTGAGTATCCTATCTTTCCTTCCGTCAAAGTAAATTCCAGGAATATTATCCTGTTTATGTCTCATTTCTACATAAACTAGATTTTCACTCTATTTTTTTCTGTATCTTCAGATCAAAATCTTTGAGCACAGTATTCACAAGACTAGTCGCTTTTTTGTCTGAAAGTCTTGTCTGTCACAGGCTTCTGCCAAATTGGATAAAACCAGTTCTCGCTTGTGAGGCATTCTTGAAGACTCTGATGTTGGAGGTTGTGCGGAACTGTAGTATAAGTTGAAGTTGTATATTTGATTTTCTTTTCAAACCTCTTCAAAAAGGAATCTGAAGATATGATAGCACAGGACTAATTTTTTGTTTTTGGATTTATTTAAAAAGGCAATTATTCCAAACCCAAGGACAAGCAATTTCGAAAGAAAAAGATTTACTCCACCCTAATGGTCATGCTGAAAGAAAGTCGCCTAAAAGAATTACAAATAAGATTTACGCGGCGAGATGAATGGTGTGAGTATGCGTCGTCCACAGAATAAGTGGATACTTATGATTGACAATGAGTTGGGCGAAAGAAAAGTTGTGTGCAGGCGTAATAGAAGAGCATGTATGAAGAAGGTCGTATTTAAACATGGTAATATATGAGTCATATAAGTTTAAAATTTTCGGGGGCAAATTGTCAGGGACGAATTACTGGAGACGAATTGCCTAAGACGAATTGCCTAAGACGAATTGCCTAAGACGAATTGCCTAGGACGAATTGTCGGGGCAGAAATTTCGGGGACGAACTGAGGAGGGACGAATTGATCTGGGGACGTATGATCGGGGACGGATTGTCAGGGACTAATTCTCCGGATGCCGTAAATAACACAGAAATGAATATCAAATAATGAATATAACATCCATACTACCCAATTTTAGAACCAGGCTGAGTTTAAAAGAGTCATCTACTCATTTGCTAATCTAAATTGGGTTTTAATGCGCTCGCAATTACACTTACATATACATAGCTTATCACCGCGACAAATTTTAAAACTGACCAATGAGTGTTGACCGTTTCAAAACAACCGCCTTTAAGGTTCGTATCACATTGAAAAAATATAGGAAAATTATAGGCATATGAAATTTTTTTACTTTCTTTTACGACGAAGTAATAAGTAAGTATTGCAATCACGAAAAAAAAAATCCTCGACATTTTTACGGAAATACACCTTTTGACCTTCCCTGAATCGAATCTGACTATTTTTGGAATGACGTCTGTGTGTGTGTGTGTGTGTGGCTGTGTGCGCTCTACAGGCTACACTGTTGAAGATAAAACTATGAAACTTTAAACTTAAGATTTGTATATGCCTGGGTGGAAACCACCTATTTTGGAAAAGCATATTCAAACCGGAAGTGCATGTTTACTTGAGTAGTTTTTTGCAATTTCTGCAATATCTCCGAAACGGCTGTACTTACAATAAATATAGTTACATTAACATTCAAAGATATTAGTATTCTGCACAACTTTTGTTTGAAACATTTCTTTCTTCAAAAAGTACCAGTTACAAGATCAAATATTTTGACATAACATTATTGGTATTGCCATAGTTACGTAGGTATGGGAAATTATATATAATACCACAAATCGCATCTACTATGCATGTCAATTGTTTTAAATATTCAAACATTGCAACCTATCCAGTCATTCGAGGGTCCCACAAGGAAGTGTGCTAGGACCTGTTCTGTACCTATTGTATACAGCTGACATGCCAACATCACCGGAAGTTACGGTTGCCACGTTCGCAGATGTGTTGACACAGCTATATTGGCATCACAAGAAGACCCGATAATAGCCTCAGATATACTTCAAGGACATTTGATAGATATGCAAAAATGGAGAATCAAGGCAAACGAATCAAAATCAAACCACGTAACATTTACTACTCGAAAAAACACATGTACAAAATATTTTCATATAATATTTTTAATTATTTACCCAGTATTCCTGAAATAACCAGCCTCTACAATAAGATAAGATCAGGCAGATGACGTCAAATACCATGGACTTCACCTCGATAGGCGTTTAACATGGCGGAAACATATACAAATGAAACGAAAGCAACTATCGAAAGTGTAAAACTCAACCGATACAGCTATATTGGACGCTAGGCCATTATTCATCAAACTTTCGTTAGAAAATAAACTTTTAATTTACAAAGTAATATTAAAACCTATATGGACCTACGGCGTCCAATTGTGGGAAACGGCAAGCTCATCAAACATTGAAATCTTGCAAAAATTCCAATCAAAGGCCCTGCGAACTATAGTGAATGTCCCCGTGGTATGTTACAAATATAGTCATACATCGAGACATGAATGTGAAAACAGTGAAAGAAGAAATAACAAGTGCAAGTGCGCGTTATCTGAGAAGATTGGAGAAACATCCGAACAGCAGTGCGGTCAACCTATTAGACAACAGCTTACAGACTCAAAAAATTCAACCCACTTGACTTACCATATAGATTTTCTTAACTTAAGTTATTATAAAGAAGGAATACCACTGAGTACTCCATCTACAAGATAATTAATTTTTGCCTCAAAATTTACTTATTGCTTAAACTTAGACAGATTGTAAATATACACTTTAAAAAAATAATGTGCAATGAATAATTATATTTACTTTATATTACTATAGAATCGAACATTTTAAATCTAAAATTCATTTGTTTTTTTAGAAATCTGATAATAATCTAACTTTACAATTTTACTGGACATAATGAATGAAAATATTTTCTTTTAAATTTAAACATTTTATATTTTAATTTATATACTATCAAATCTAAATATACTGACTACGTAAAAGAAAGTTTAGGGCCAACACATGGCCGATGTTTTTTGTTTCGTGTTTACAATACTTACTTATTACTACGTAAAAAAAGTAACAACTAACAATTTGAGATTCCTGATGAAGCAAACAAATAATTTTCGAAATATTTATTCTAAAAATTAAAAGTGTCCATTGAATTAGTTTGGAGTATTTCTTGTTAGCAGGATACTATAAACTTAAACGTTTTGCACCATTCTGATATTTAGCTTGAAAAATATCCATTACGTTAATTAGTCGTGCGTTGCTTTGATTTTCAACCCTAGTCAAAGTCAATTATTAGCTGACCCATTATCTTATTTTACTTAATAATAAAGGCCCGTAGCACGGACAAGCTACTAAAGTTCTGTATTAGGTGCTACTAGCTAATACCATAGTAACGCCTAATACACCCTTTAGTCACTTCCATAGCACGGACAATCGATTAGCACTATATTAGATAATAACCCAAACACGCGAAAACAGAATTGGCAATGTCGCATATGACTGTCACTTGACAGATTTATTACCAATTTTAGAGGTTATAACAACTATTTTTAAAATTGACAGCTTATTGAGGTAAGCAAGTAGTCTTTAAAAGATACAAAAAAAGAGTAAACTCTTATGAAGAAGAGATTATTAAAGTACACATGAGCAAGGGTGACCAGGAAATGCGAGAAATTGCTGAAACGCATGTATCGGTCATGAGGCAAAAGAAGGTGGATGAAGAAACCAAAGCAATAAAAAATTATACGGCTAAATTAGAAACTAAGAAAATGAAATAAGAGTTAAAAATTACGGAATTAAAAGAAAGACAAAAATATATTAGAAATAGAACTATTAAAAAAACAAATAAATACATTTATTATTTAATATGCATTTTCATTTAACAGTTTTTATTTTAAGTGATAAGAGAATTTAATATTTAATTAATTGCAAGTTTAAAGAACCATTTTTGAATGTTAATACACCGCTAAACACGGTCCTAGCTTGTTTTGAGGAGTGTATTAAATCGGCGCCGTAACTATGTGTAACTATGCTTAGTAGCCCTTAGTCGTTTGTCCGTGCTACGCATTTTTAGTAGATCAAATCTTTTTCGCTAATACACTCTTAGTAGCTTGTCCGTGCTACGGGCCAAAGTTATTAAGTCGGTCTTTATTCCTGTACTTACGTCATTGCATGTTAATAGGTATTTAGCAACTACACAGTTCCAACCAACTCATGCAAGACTTGCATTTCCTTGTTTCGATGAACCTCAATATAAAGCTGTATTTCATGTCCAGATCACAAGACCAGCAGATTACACATCTATTTCGAATATGGAACAATGCAATTCTGCGTATGTATTTATTCATCTATCTATTACTCAGTAAATAATATAATTTAAATAAACTATTTTTTTTTGTATAGGGCTAATATCGATATATATCACCCAACTAAGAAAATGTCAACATATTTATTGGCATTCATTGTTTCGAAATTCAAGGCTAATGATGCTCCAGATAAAAGATATAAGGTAAATTTGGATAAATATGGCAAAGTTATAAGCTAACATCTGTAGGGTTTTGCACTGGCTATCTTATACGTAATAGTTATTTTCATTTAAATAGGAAAATATAAAATTTTTGAAAAATTCAAGATATTATATTTAGTCATAATATATTACTAATTATTATAAACAGAATTCGTATAGTTTTCAAATAAATTGAATACCTTATAAAATATATTCTTAAATTCTATTCGTACAGTATTCTGAATAAATCACTATTCTTGTATATAATCTTGTTTGTAACGTTAAATGTAAAATGTCCAAGTTTTATTTATTTGGGTATATTTTGTTTTCCTGATAATATATTGACACTTAGGGAAATTTTCACCAACGTCTGTTAAATTTATTCCTCAGTTAAATAAAAGGTTTAAGCGACGGCAATTTTATTTTTTCATAAAAACTGTCAGTTTGATTCGATATTGTTTAATTTAACTAAATAATACATTTAACTGAGGTTGGTGCAAATGTGCCTTAGTGGATATGTTTTTTTTAGTATAATATCGTATACCTACGTAACTATATCAATATAAATAAGACATTTAAGAAAACCAGTAGCAATTTCTTTCTAACTGGTATACTTTTAGAAGAAACTTTTCAAAAAAAAGTTGAGCGACATATTAGTATTTTTGATTTTGAGAATAATTATATTTGCAGTAAGTGTAGCCGCTTTATTGATATTGAAGTAACAACAAAATATATTTGGAGTAAACATTCTCTTCCTGTAAAAATATTCTTTGCAATAATAGAAAATGTATATACAAATTCATTGCTACTACAATTATTTAATATCTTATTTATATTGCCATATTTAATTAGGTATGAACATTAATAATAATTATTTCATATTAACAGGAAAACAAAATCTACAAAAATTAATTTAATATTTTCGTTGGTAGGCACTTGGTGAAACATTTTCAAATATAATAACGAAAACATCGGCCATGTGTTGGCCCTAAACTTTCTTGTACGTTGTCAGTATATTTTGATTTGATAGTATATTTATTTAAATATAAAATGTTTAAATT
>JADQWA010000093.1:21323-33692 GCA_018344505.1 Nebria ingens riversi
AGTTGTTCAAAATATTAATATATTGAACTATAATTTTTACAATTTTACTGTATGTGTTTGGAATGGAAGTCTCCCGTTTTTCATGCCGTATTTTTCTTTCGGAACTTTCAATTTGAAACAATAAGAATATTTTTCCGTACGGTGAGTGCTTGTTCTCAAAGCGGCAAGAAACAATAACACTTGTCAAATTAGAAAACAAATGAAATATGCTTCTGGTGTCGAATCCATCGGATTAAAATTCGAAAACGGCTACGATCTGCATAAGCTAAAGCAGGAACAATCATACCACCAGCAGTTACACCATCACCAGTCGTGCCACATAATGCCCGGCGAATTTATACATCCATGTATGTATTAAGTAGCCAGGGCGACATCACGCAACCTTGTTTTACACCAATTTTAATATCAACCCGTTCACACGATCTCCCATCAACGTTTACTGCAGCCTTACAAGCTACATACAATACTTGTATGGCACTAAACAAAGATCCATTCACCCCATATTCGTTCAAAATGCACCATAAATTGTCGCGTACTACACTATCATTAGCCTTTTTATATCGAGAAACCACAAAATTACTTTTGATTCATATCAAGTGACATTTCGACAACCATACGAAGGAAAAAACCATTGATCCACACATCTTCTTCCAGGCAAAAAGCCACCTTGTATATCATGCATTATCATTCGCGATATACTTTCTTAATTATAATCTTTCCATACAACTTACCTACAACACATAACAAAGGGTGTATTTCGTGAATTTTTATTTCATGATATCAATACTAACATTTTATTTTGTATAAGAAAGTTATAAGAAGAACACAACTCTTTAAGCACAAATTAGCCCCTCTCCTCCAAGAGACAAACCCGAGGAAGAAGTCACGTTATGGAACTACCTTGGATGTGGACAGCCCTACCCAGGCAATAAAAAAAATGATAAAGCAGACCAAGAAATTAAGTATTAGATTACGCACCTAGCGCCCAATCTCCTGAGTTGCCATGATTAAAATAAATTTAAGAGTAAAAATACTACGAAAACAAACCATAATAAAGGAACTAATATGCTCTAGCAAAACTGATCGTGGTAAAAGATCAATATTTTTAAAATTGTGCTCACAAGTATAAGCCAATATGTTAAAAAAAGGAGGATTGCAAAGTAGTATAAATAGACATGAGAATGCCGAAACAGCAAGGTGACTAAATCTTCAGTCAAGTTACTAAGTTAACCTATTTCAACATACAACTGATGTATTATCAGTTTTACCGATCATGTATGGCCCATAAATTACCTGTGGTAAGTCAGAGTTGTACTCATAAGTATATAAGAAATAATATATATATATATTAATCTCTATGGTATCACTGCAGTATGTGATGGCCTTCGCTCCTCTTATCCTTACTCAATTCGTCGGTTTGGCACAGACCAGGATTCAAACAAAAGGACTGACTACTGCGATCATTTCCTTACATAGCTAAAATGTAACTGAAGCTAAAGAAAGGATTTTCAGTTTTAAGGGAAAATGTGTCCTACAGTGTGTAAAAAAGTGGGTCCAGAGGTTTTGGGATAAAAATTTCAATCTTCTCAGAGATCCTAAAAAGTGTTAGTACAACAATTTGGAACGGTATTGGCAGAAAATTTGTGCTAGACACTGTCCGATATTACTCAAACCTGGTGATGAAAAGTTGGTGTTGTACGACAATCAAGAAAGGATACAATCATATGTTAACCCTGGTGTTGCAACGACATCGTCTGCGAAACCCAATATTCTTGGGAAAAAAATCTTGTGTATTTGATGGGGCATGAAGGGTTTGTTGTATTATTAGTTGCTTAAACCAGGTGAAACCGATACTGCTGGGCATTATCAAAGTCAACTTAATTGTTGAATGAAACTACAGAAAAGATCGTTTACTAGCAATAGTAGCTGATACTGTTTCCTGACAACACTAAGTCACACACGGAACAACCTATATTCGAAGGGATGAAAAGTGGGCCTTCATACGTATTAATCTCCAGACTTAGCACCTTCTGATTACAATTTTTCCGTTCCTTACAGCACTACTTATGGAATTAGCACTTCAAAACACCTGAAAATTTTATCGACTCATAATCGTTATACTTTTACCAAGATGGGATTCGCCAGCTGCCCAGTCGTTGGCAAAAGTATATAGATTTTGATACAGTTTTTTTCGCAAAATAAAATGTAATTTTATCACTTATTAATAAACAATATATTTGTTAAAAAAATGTCAAGATTTAATTTGTACACCATATTATTCTTCTTATATAAAGTGATATACTATTATTCAATGCGAAGCACTGCAGATGTTTTTAGCTTGTAACTCATTTCTGTGATTTATTTGTAGTATATTCTGTTGTTTTGGTTAAAGTTTACCTATTTTCTTTGTGTATAAGAAACTCTTCTTCTTGACTACTTCTTGTAAAGGGGTCCATACATTTTTGTATATTTCGTCGATTTCGATAAGGGTGCTTAGTTATAGTGGTGCCGTATTCAGTCTCGCTGATTTGCCTGCTGTAGTTTTTGTTGTGGATTGCGTGTTGGTTTTTTATTAGTAAGACATTGTAGTTGTTAAACGATTAAGCTGGATTAATAGGGCATTATTGATTTCGAATGCGTGTTTATATATTTACTTGTGATTTTTCTTCCTGAGGCAATTTTTCTGGTTGTTCTTGTATGTATGAGTAATTTTGATATTTTATTAAGTGTTAGTTTTGTGATTAGAATTAGCATTGTTTTGCAATATGTCCTATTATTTTTAAATTCTAGTTGCGAACTCCATTAGTAGTAAAGTTCTTGTATTCTATGTTAAGATTTTTTATAATAATTAATACGAGGACGTGTTCCATTTGAATAGACCCGCCGAAGGAAGCTGCCGATGTGTTTGTATCATATTTTGCTTTAACGTCTATCTATGACTCATGATACTTTTGAACTGCATGGTTTGTACGGTTATGAATACCATAAAAATTATATATATATCTATTTCTCTCACGATATCGGCATTCAGGTCAAGTATTAATTTTCATGATTAACAGCTGTTTATATAATAGGTTTAAAGCAATCTTTACTCAAAGTTTCATAAATTTCTATAGTGACAAGTTTTTGTTTTTTTACACATAATTAGAGAATTTTGCTTGTATTATTGCGTCAGAACTTTTAGTTAAAGATATATATGTATATATATATATATATATATATTATATATATATATATATATATATATATATATATATATATATATATATATATATATATATATATATATATATATATATATATATATATTATATAATATATATATAAATATATATATATATATATATATATATAATCTTTTAAATCTCTTTTATCCTTTCGGGTGTCGAGATTAGTTCATTTTTTTAATTAATCATGTCTATAAGCTCTTTCAATTCATTCTGATCTTCGCTATATTTTTTGCTTCTTGGCAGCTAATGTTGTTCCTCTTCAGTATTTCTTTTATATTGTTCTCCCATGTCTTTTGTAGTCTTCCTCTTTTTTTCTTTCTTGTTATTCTTGCATTCCATACTATATTTGTTTGTGTCCATACCATGCTAGTTGTTTTTTCTTTATGGTGCTTTGTATGTTTTCTATTTGTCTATATCGTCCCATATATTAAGGTTGTGTTGAAGATCTTCTTCGCTTTTTTAAGTCAAGGTCATCTGCAAATGCACACTCTGCTATCATGGTTCTTGTTAGATTGTGGTGCTTTACCTCTACTTGTTTTGTTTTGTCTTTTACCTTCTTTATTATATACATACATACACAACGTAATGCCTATTCCCAACATGTGGGCTTAATGCTCCTCCATGTCTAAGTCCTAGTGTAGTTGTAAATTCCTCCGATGTTTCGTTTTCTGTTCGTATGTAGTTGGATGTCTTGCTGTACACACTTTTAATTGCTTCTAATAGCTGTTTGTTTATATACTTTTCCCCCAATATTTGCCATATCTTTTTCCTCGGTACTCTGTCGAATGGTTTCTCTAGATCTACATATGCTAGAAATAGTTTGTTTTCTTGTCCTATTGTAGTTTCTGTTAGTTTTCGTAAAGTGAATATGTGATCTTGCTTTGAGTCTCCTTTTCTGAAGCCACTTTGGGCTTGCTCCATGGTTGCTTCTGTTGCCTTACTCAATTTATTTTCTTGTATTGATTCGTATATTTTTGCAGTCGTGGATAGTAATTATATACCTCTGTAATTGTTACAGTTTTTATTGTCTCCCTTTTTCTATATAGGTAGTATCACTGCTTTTTCCCAGTCTTTCGGTATTTTTCCATATTCTATTAAGCATCTATAGTAATATTTTTCTTCTTCTTCGGTCATATATTTTAGTTGTTCTGGTTTAATATTATTGTGGCCTGGTGCTTTTTCGTTCCTTAGTTTCTTTATTACTATTTTTACTTCCTTTTCTGTAATGTTATCGGTTTCATTTACTACTGTTGCGTTCCTGGGCTCTAATTAAAGATACTTTTAATAAAATGTAAGTAACTGACCCTAAACATAATTTGAAGAAACTAACCACAAATTGGTCCATGTTTTCCAAAACCACTAAAACGTAATGACTATACACATTGTCTTAAGAAAAATAAAATTTTACATATGTATATGTAATTGAATTTTATTTAGTAGATTTAGTAGGAGTAGCAGCAAAATTTTGTTTATTGAATGTAAATCTCTATTATGCATACCCATATATGATTTTAAATTTACCTTCTATTATGGAAAACTTTGTAAATAAACATACATAATTTAAACTATTGCAAAAGGGTTGATAACTATAGTTCTTAAATAAAATATATACCTATACATGACAATTATATTGTAATATAATACGTATTTATTGCATTGGTTCACTCTAAAATTATATCGTTTATTAATTATTAGCAATTGAAATATCGCTATCTTTAAAATATGAGACGTCAGAAAAAGTGGGTATTTCTTATCTCCCCCAAACAAAATCAACCTACTTTGTTATCACTAATAGAAACTATTTTTTTGTAAATTTTCTCACCTAATTTATCTGTCAAACTTTCAAATTTCACGCATTGATCTCATCATTTCTTATTTTTGTTCATTTTAAATCATTCTCTTAGCTAATCAATTTGTATTTATGCACAATCAGACTTTTTCAAGAAAAATTTACAATCACGCGGGAACAAAGTGACACCTACTGTCACTTTTTAATAGGTTTCCACCACATAGTAGTAAAGTGTAACCAACCGTATGTTGTGAAAAAGACTACACACCCGCTCTTTCTGACGTCATTTTTAGAGGTGTCAATACGCAACTTAAAAAATTCATATCTTTAAATATATAAACTTTTTAACAATAAAATTTAAACTAATAGTCTTATATTGTAAGAACCTACCTTAAAATTTTTTTTTTAAATTTGAGGAATCAACCCTATTGGATTCGTTTTTACTTAATTATATTTTTGATATGATTCAGGTTTGGGCACGTCCTTCAGCTGCGCCACAAACCAAATACGCAGTAGAAAATGGATTGAAAATGGTCGACGCTCTGAATAATTTTACTGGAATAGATTATTTTACTGTCATGCCAAAATTGGATATGGCAGCATTGCCTGACTTTTCGGCAGGAGCCATGGAAAATTGGGGTCTCTTAACGTACAGGTAAATTGCAACATATGCGAGATCCGTAATTTTAAAAGCAATACTTAGGAGCTTGAATAAGCTAACGTAATTTCTTAAAATTCTAACAAGTTACTATATATATGTATATATATATATATATATATATATATATATATATATATATATATATATACACATATATATATATATATATATATATATATATATATATATATATATATATATATATATATATATATATATATATATATATATATATATATATATATATATATATATATATATATATATATATATATAATTAAATATATTTAGCAATGATATATCCAAAATGTTTGAAGTTTCCACAGTATTTTTTGAAAAATTTTTATGTACATGATTAGTTTTTTTATTCATTCTAAGAATATTTTTTTCCTTAATAAGCATAATTTTAACAATCCTTAAATGATGTTTAAAACTCTATATTTTTGCACGCAAAAATGGCGTACCAATATTCAGTATTTAGGTCACAAACACATAAACACATATGGCTGTTATCAGTTGTTGTTTAGTTTGACGTCGACAATAGCCACACGTATATATGTGCTTGTGTTAGGGCATTTTGCCAGTATATGCGAGTAACGATTGTATTGCCATCATCTACAAGTGTGCGGTGCTTAGATCATCTTTTGTACGTTGCTATAATAATAATAATATATACAGATCGATATTGATATATCGATACCAGTCAAAGTGTTTTGTAGATTATTCATTAATATATACATTCGTATTTAATTACAGATTCGTGTATTTTCATCACTCGTATGAGTCTTTAATCCGCTCTCTCTGACAGGTTATGGTACCAGGTTCGTGAGACCGTATTATACAAGTAAATTGAACCTCGTTTAAAAAATTCACAAAATTATCATCAGGAACACCGCAAGTGAATCGCGTATCGACCTCCTCGGTAAGGACAATTACGATATGTGGAAACTACAGATGCAGGCTATTTAGGTACAGTGAAGCCCGAACAAGGCGAAAACAATGCGAGCGCGACGGAAGTGCGCAAGAGGGAACGAAACGACGCGAAAGCACGATCAGACATTATTTTGTCGATTTCCACAAGTGAATTTAAACAAATAAAAAATTGCGCTACTTCGCGCGAAATGTGGATTAAACTGGAAGAAATATATCAATCCAGTGAGCCAGCCAGGAAGGCCACGTTGTTGAAAAGTTTGACGCTACAAAAAATGGCTGAATGTGGCGACGGGCGTGCCCACCTTAGTAGTTTTTTTGATTCAGTGGCCAAACTAAACGACTTGAGTATCGAAATTAAACCCGGATTTGTTGGCTATCTTGTTGTTGTATAGCCTACCGTCGACATTCGAGATCTTTCGATGTGCGATTGAATCGCGAGTCGAATTGCCACTCCAGAGGCACTTCGCATTAAAATCACTACAGAAAGCAACGCGCGAAAAAGTAACTTGCGGAACACGTCAACGGGCGCCATGTTCGTGAAAAAGAGTGACGGACGGAAAATCCAATGGAACAAAGGTGACCGCGTAAAATAAATTGACAGGAAACAAACCATTCGTTATTTAAAATGTAAGAAGCTGGAACATAAAGCGAATGAGTGTGCTAGATTCAGAAAAGAGTACGCGAAAGTTGTAGACGATGTTTGTTTCAGTGCTTCAATGCAAAAAGCGGATAATCCCAATAATAATTGGTGTTTAGACAGAGGCGCAACCGCTCATTTATGCAACGAAACACAATATTTCGACAAAATTTACGACTCAAAGCGAGGTACGCTAAAACTCGCGAGTAATGCAACTGTCGCTACTGGCGGTGAAAGCATAGTACGCTTCGTGGCAGACTCTCACGCCAAGAAGAAAAACGTTGCATTGGAACACGCGCTTTATGTACCCGATTTGAGAACCAACCTACAGTCATTCAGTAAAATTACGGATCGCGGATTTGATGTTCTTTTTCGTAAAGACGGCGCATCCATTCGGGACTCGACAAGAAACGCAGTGCTGAACGCTGCCAGAGTCGACGACTGGTACTACGTGCGCGAATATGATCATGACGCTCGCTCCGCTACAACCCAGAAGGTAAACAAAAGGTTGCTCTAGCTTCTACATAGACAGCTGGGTCATGCCAATACGCGAGACATCCGAGAAAGCATTCGAAAAGGAAGCGTGACAGGTGTTCAACTCACAGACGAAAATGCGATACTGAACACCGTTTTTGAATCATTCCAAGCGCCAGACAAAGACCCTGGAGTTGGTACACACGGACGTCTGCGGCCCGGTGCGAATGGCATCCTTGGCAAAGGCAAAATATTTTGTCGAATATATGGAAGACTGTTCCAAGTGGTGTGAGATCAGATTCTTGAAATCGAAGGACGAGGTATTTAAGGAAACCACCGACTACATAGCGCTCGTCGAGATGCAGAAGAGAAAGGTAGTCAAATATTAACAGTCTGACAACGGGCGCGAGTACACAAGTAACGAGTTTACCGAGTATCTGACAAGCAGAGGAATCACCAGGAGGTTAACCGTTCCACATAATCCGGAGCAAAATGGAATCGTGGAGCGGAAGAACCGCACACTTCTAGATGTTACTAGATGTATCCTGAAGGAGTCCGGTTTACCCAACTACTTTCGGGCGGAACCGGTGAATACCCCGAATTTCCTGAGGAATAGTCTACCGACAATAGTTTTCGGCAGCAAGGTGTTTTATCTCGATCAAACACCCGGCAAAAGAAAACTCGATTCCCGTGGATTGAAGGGAGTATTCCTCGGATACGCCGAAGAGTCCAAAGCATTTCGCGTTTGGTGTCACAAAACACGTCGGGTAATCATAACCCGCGACGTGAAGTTTTCGGAGGATCAGCATCCAACTTCGACGACCGAGACTCTAGTTCGACCAACAATTACTCAACAGAGTAAAGAAGAGACGGTTCGACAATCTATGGAATATGAACTCCATAGCTGAAGGGGATTGGAAATCCATTTACTCGGAGAACGAAGATTTTCTGGGTTTTGATAATGATGTTGAATCGAGAATGCCAGAAATGTCAAATTCTAGGGACGACATGTTATTTCACAGTGCTGATGACGATGTTCCGGAGGAATACTCGACTGAAGTCGTTCTTTGTAGAGGCCCTGGCCCACCCAAATCAATCAAGACTGGTGTCAGGGGAAGACCAAAGAAGCAGTACAACACTGTTCCCAATTTAGCTACTGATAACATTGAAACGGCGCAGGTGTACCTGTCCAAAGTCCCTATGAAGGAAGCCTTGAGTGGACCCGACGCGAATGAATGGCGTTACGTCATCGCAGCAGAATTGAAGTCCATCCTGAAGTACGAGACATGGACAATTGTCGACCGTCTTGAGAAGCAGAGAGTCGTAGACTGCCGGATGATTTTGAGAAACAAAATGCGACCCGGTGGCTCGCTCGAGAAGAGGAAGGTTCGATTGGTTGCGCAGGGTTTTAGTCAAGAACCGGCATCAATTTCACAGAGCCATTTGCACCAGTTGCTCGGAGAAGCTCTATTCGATTGATAATTTCAATTGCTGCTCAAAATGGAATGAAGATACGTCAGTTAGACGTGGACACCGCATACTTAAACGGATTTCTCGATGAGAAAGTCTACATGGAATCTCTGAAGTATCTCCGAGAAATCTTGCTTGACATCATCAATACCGACAGCGAAGGTCAAGTAAAGGCAAAAGCCAGAACCATGCTTAGAGACATCGAGAAAGGAGATTAGGTATGTTTATTGAAGAAATCCCTTTACGGATTACGACAGGCAGGAAGGAACTGGTATATCAAGCTGAACGACACCATAAAAGCTTTAGGTGCCACTCCATCAAAATCCGATCTGTGTGTATTTTACATTGGAAAAGGAATGGATATCACCATGATCACAATCTACGTTGATGATATTCTGATTACGTCTTAAGATGAGAAAATGGTAAAAGATATTGTCCGGGACTGGGGAAGCTGCATCGAGGACAGGAGGTCGTATACCAGTTTCTTATTTATACTCAATGGTGGACCGATATCCTGGGACTCACGCAAGCAACGCACCGTTGCACAGTCAACGCTCGAAGCCGAATACATAGCTCTATCCGAAAGTGAAAGAGAGGCTATGTTTTTGAAGATGTTCTTAACTGAACTTGGTTTTGATCGATCATACGATCTAACTGTATACGGCGATAACAAAGGTTCACTAACTCTGGCGGAGAATTCAACCTATAATTCAAGGAGCAAGCATATTGACATACCATTACGTGCGAGATGTACTGAGGCAGAAAGAATTTCGTTTACTTCACGTCCCTACCGATGACCAAGCTGCAGACTTCATGACGAAGGGTTTAATAAGAGTGAAACATCTTCGCTGCACTGAGCTGACTGGGCTGAACTACAGACGGCTCGAGAGGAAGTGTTAGGGCATTTTGCCCGTATATGCGAGTAACGATTGTAGTGCCATCATCTACAAGTGTGCGGTGCTTAGATCGTCTTTTGTACGTTGCTACAATAATAATAATAATAATATATACAGATCGATATTGATAGATCGATACCAGTCAAAGTGTTTTGTAGATTATTTATAAATATATACATTCGTATTTAATTACAGATTCGTGTATTTTCATTACTCGTATGAGTCTTTAGCCCGCTCTCTTTGACAGTTTGTAACCAGTATTTTACTAAATTCATAAATGTCAACGTATTTCTCAATTTCAAAAAGTGTTTAAAAAGATTATAAAATTTAAATTTTATGTAAACTTAACTTCATTTCTTTCGCCCTGAAGAAGATTTAGAACCAAACTTAAACCTTAGCGCAATTGAAAATGTTTGATTTAGTTTTTCTGAATCTATCCAACTACCAACGAACCATCCTTTATTATTCTTATGGCCGCCTTTTACGAGAAATTTACACAAATGACGGAGTGGTTCAACCTTGCACTGTTTTCCAGAATTCTGGTACAATTTTTCTTTTTTAAATGATACTTGTATTTAGCTTTAATGATGTTGAACAACGTTGTTTATCTCTGTGTTTTAAATAATAACATAGAGACTTATAAACAACTATTTTGCGATGCAATACAACATTTTTTATTAGAAATAACAGCTTAATAACTTCTACAACTGTTACGTAAACTTAAAATTGCACGTAGGTAGTAATAACGTAAATAAATTCAAAATAAAATGTGTTACATTACTTTAAATTTTCAAATAAGTTTCATTTATTTTGAATACGCAAACAGTTACTATTTCGGGTAAGTGATATTTACGTAATATAAACTGGATTATATTTCGACTCAAAAAATATTGCCAAAACATTTCATTTTAATATTTACTTGTACTCATGTAATGGTTTATTAATGGAAAAAAGAATTCCTCATTTGTAAATAAAGTCTAAGAAAATATTTCCGTTTTTGAGATGTCCTTCAATCTGGACAACTTTTGATATTAGTGTAATATTGAACATTTTTCAACCTCGGGCCTAATATATTAGTTAGTATATTCGAATTATAATGCAGGATACTCTTCCGAATAAAATAGATCTACCAATTTTTGTACACTTAAATCTGTAGTAACCAATTTCACACTTTCGTTTTCATCCAAAATAAATGGTGGAGGATCTTTTTCTATTTCATTTCACAAATTATTTTCTGTATTTGACGTACTTGTTCGCGGAGAATAAGAATTATCTTAAGACTGGGAGATGACTTCGCAATTCTCACTTGCATCCCTAAAAGGTTCATAACTGCTACTGTCAGAACCATACGAGTCGTCTGCGTTGTCTTCAAATTCCTATTTAGTCATTTTAATATGGTGTTAAAACTCTTCTTCAGTCAATGGTCTCTTATTATACATATTTTGGGTTTTTGTTAATCAATCTTAAAATAAAATTAGAAATTAGATGCTTAATGCAAAGTACACGGTCCAATTTTTTGTCATTATTACGGATTACCGCACATCGCTGTCTTATATGCAGTGAGTGAAGTGTTTTGCATTGGACTGTCTTATACCTAGTAGGTTTATTTTCTTTTGATAGGAAGAATACTAAATTGGAAATATTCAAGAAAATGTTATGCTTTATTGCGTTATGTTGGAAATTATCGTGGCCTTCAATGAGTTAAAAACCTGAAAAATTATCGATATAATATATGCTTATTATTTTATTGAACTTTGAAACATTTTTACAATAAATCTATTTGTTATAAGTACAATTTTCTATACCTACGTAACCATGGCCACATAATAAAAAAATTAGAAAATTTAAATGGTTCTAAAGAATTAACTGCCCCCCCCCCCATTTGATAGGAATAGACATCAAGTTATATATGTATGTATGTGAATTGCAATTTTTTTGTAATCAATAAAACTTTTGAAGAAATTTCTTCCTCAAAAGTACATAATATTGATGTCTTCAATTTGAATATCATTACATTTCTAATTGAAATAGCCGTTATGGAGGTATTGCTAAATCCTCAGAAAATTTCTAGAGCAAACATGCACTTCCAGTTTAAATATTATCAAAAAAATTCGGTTTTCTGGAATGCGAGCCACATACAAGTTTTAAGTTTCATGATTATAGCATTGACAATTTAGCGACAAACAGAACGCTATGAGGGAAAATTTTAGCATGGGTCGACACAGTTTAGTTGATTCATTTTATCTGTGCCAAATGTACGCAAGCATTCCGAAACATTT
>JADQWA010000093.1:33792-44565 GCA_018344505.1 Nebria ingens riversi
TAATTAAGTGTTTTATTTCATTAGTAAATGTAAGTGGTTCACTCTCAATGTAAAATATGTCGGAATATCCTTTAACCCTGGAGCACTCGTGCTATGAGCATTTCTCTCACACTAATGGTAAAGTTGCCATACTTTGAAACAGGTTTGAGATACAGGCCTCTAGCGCTCTCTAGCTGAGTTTATGTATCACTTCTACTTATAAATGCACTACCTGAGCAACAATTAGTCGTCTCCGGCAATTTACAGAGAGAACTTGTCCATCACTTGCAGACCGCGTGAGCGTTTCTCTCACGGCGCGAGTGTTTTGTTGTGGTTATTGAGCGTTTCTCTCAATACGCGAGTGACGTGTTTTTCTGGTTCTTTTTATGTGAATATTGCATTTATTATTATTTAGTCTTTTACTAAATGTTTTATATCAGTGAAAATGACATATTTACATGAAAATGTTATATTTTTAGTATAATGGCAATGAGTAGAAGTCCGAAAATTGTCGAATTAGCCAGACGACAATATGCAGAATTAAATCCACAACCAACAGGGATGGCTCTTCAACCAACTTTTGACCATCAACTAGAAAATTTGGATGATAATGGAGATCGCTTTGAAGTGGAGGAGAGTGACGATGTCAGTGAACACAGTGACCATAATGTAGATACAGAAGAATCAGATAGTGATGACGAAAGTGATAATATGATAGTTGACACGGAGCCTCAATTTGATGGAGAACATCATTATATTGGTAAAGATGGCACAACTCGCTGCTTGGCTCATCTTTCTCGTCCTAATAAACGCATTCTGAGACATAATAATGTTAGTCATTTACCCGGTGTCAAATCTATTGCAAAAAATGCAAAGCCAGTAAGGGAATGCTGGGAGTTATTTTTTCCGCCTGATATGATTCAACTTATTGTAGATTGTACAAATATTTATCTAGACATATTACGCCCAATTTATACGTTAGCTAAGGATTGTCGTGCAACAGATGAGACAGAAATATATGCTCTCATTGGACTTTTATATATGGCTGGGATAAAAAAGGCTTAATATTTGAACACTCGGGAACTCTGGTCCGACGACGGTACTGCTCCAGAATGCTTTAAGCTTACAATGTCTAGAGAGAGATTTCACCTTTTTTTATAAATAACAGAGCGGAACAAAAGGAATAAGACAATTTAGCTCCGTGTCGGCAAATATTCGAACAATTTGTAAAAAAATGCCAAAGAAACAATCTAGTTGGTGAATACTGCACAGTCGATGAAATGCTGCAAAGTTTTCGTGGTCGCTGCAAATTCAGGCAGTATATCGCGAATAAACCAGCAAAATATTGTTTGAATATATGGGCCTTGGTGGATTCTAGAGTGTATTATACATGCAATTTGAAAGTTTATGCAAAGAAACAGCCTGAAGGGCCATTTAAATTGGATAACTCGGCAAGCTCTGTATTAAAACGAATAACGCAACCAATTTTGAACACAGGCAGAAACGTTACGATGGATAATTATTTCACTTCTATACCACTAGCCAAAGACATGATTCAAATGAAAACAACCACTGTCGGAATTCTCAGAAATTTTTTTTTAAAAAAAACTCCTTTGATGTTGAATACTAAAATTAAGCCATTGAATAGCAGCATATTTGGATTCTGCAAACCCATGGTTTTGGTTTCATACAAACCGAAACCAAGTAAAACCATTCCTGTGCTATCTACATTTCATAGTGATGAGAAAATTGATGAAGAATCTGGTGATGCCTCAAAACCGGAGATCATCACGTTCTATAATTTGACAAAAGGCGGTGCTGATGTTGTAGACGAGTTGAAGTCAACGTACTCTGTCTCTAGGTTCTGTTGTAGATGGCTTCTAAGATTATTTTTCTCAATTTTGGATATAAACGGTATCAACTCTCAAATAAAAATAGAAAAAGCAAGAAACATTGTGTTGCGCGCAATAAAGCTATTCGCACAGAACACGCTAAATATGTCTGTCCCTGATGTTCCAATGTGAAAAGTTCTTCAGATCAGAGTGATTAACTTTTTACTAAAGTTAGGATTTTTTGTATTTTATTTTTAATTAGGTCCTAGGTACTACAATTTATTATTTTTGTTTTATTAGCAAATGTTTCAAATTCCTATAATATTGCAGTAAAATATTTTTGTTATATATTTTATTGAGTTGTTTCTTTGTTGAATACCCATTTTGCAGCTAAAACGTTTAAAAAAGATTAAATATTGATTACAGCTTGAAAAATACTGGTTTTATTTACATCCTAAGCTTTAATATGGAAAAATATGAAGTGTGAGAGAAATGCTCACGCGCGAGTGCTCGTGTTCCCCTGAATGACGCGAGTTCTGCAGGGTTAATTAAATTTTAAATAGCTGATTTTTCTTCCGAATTATTTTGTTCGGTTCTTATTTTGGACTTGTAAAATTTAATTTTTTCTATGTTAAAGACATTAAAATTTGGAATGTCGTACGATAGAAAATTATTGAAATTTGCAACGTTTAAAGGTTTCGATATTTTAACTGATATTTGTGTTTCTTTAGAATTAATTATAGTACTAAGAGCGTGATAGTTAGTTGCAATTGTTGTACACTCGGGAATAATGGGGTTTTGAGATGTTTGTGCAGGTATTAAAATATTTTCGTTTTCTATGTTTACGGGAATTTCAATAACTTTTTCTGCATTCACTTACACGACTATGTTGCTTTTAAATATATTATTACAATCAATTTGGTTGGAATTTGAATTTTAATGTATTTTACATACGAACATAACTTAATGCATATTCCCAACATGTGGGGTGGCAGAAAACCCTTTACATTCACATCTTTACAATATTTTACCATTCAACTCTATCCTTGCACACTTCTTTCGCTTCATTCAGACTCATCAGATTCTTCATACATGCTATTCTATTTTGCTTGTTCTCAACTTTTTTTTCGCAACTCATTCTCAATCATATTCATCCACTTATTCCAGGACGACCCCGCATTCTCACACCATTCATTTGAGTAATCAATAGATTGTCATGAATATTTATTTTTGCTCGCAACAGTTTTGAATGATCTATTCTTAAGAGCAAATCGAATTTGTCATGGAAATCAAATAAATGGTATTTTAGTATATCGTCAGTTTTAAATTTAAATATTTTTGAAATTGGTATAATAGGGCTATAATTTTCGACAGAAGTTCCATAAGCGGTCGAGATTTTAAACGGATCTTTAATTATAGGATTTATTGTAGAATTTATTAACGATTTCAGGTTTTACAAATGAGCTTGTGCTCCCTGTATCTATTTAATTATTTATTTGTTAAGTTCATTAATTATATTCGGGGAGTAGTGTCGGTTCCGTGACTGGTTCCAATAAAAAATTATTTTCGTCAGCGTTAATTACGTCAACTTCACAAGAGAATTCATTGGTTGGATCGGAAGCTTGATCCTTGTATTAATGGTTAGGATCTGTATAATAATCTGAAGGATCGTTATCGATATTATATAGTTCTTTGGAAGTGATATTCGGTTGATTAGTTCGATGGTAATATTGTTGTTGTCTTGAAGGACCCGCTTGTAGTTAATATGGCAATGTATTTCGAATAGAAATATTCATAGGTTGGAGTAAGCGTAGCTTGTTTATTTTTAAATTAGGGTTTGCTAAATTGGTGCAGTTGATTAGAAGTATTAGGTTTGTTAAAAGATTTATAAGATGGATTCGTGTTATATCTTTGTACAGTTCTAATTGGTTGTGTTGGTCTGATAGGAAATTATATAGTGTTGTTCTGTACCTTTAGTTTATTAAATTTAACAGGTTTCGAGTATGTGTTTGTCAAAAACTGGAAATAGTTCGTTACCATATTAAGTGCAGAGTTAAGCTCTGAAGGGTTCTTAGCTCTCATCAGTTGATCAATAGGTTCTTTTAATCCTCTCAAAAGGACTCTAAGTACTAGTTGTCTAAAATAACCGCATAATATTTCTGCTTTAGTTTGATCTATTTGTGTGATTGTAAAGGAAATTTTCAAGTTTAATAGATGCTGAAGTCGGTTGCAAAAGTCAAAAACACTTTCATTGAAGTTTTGTTTTAGCTTGACAAGTTCAATATTTAGAGTAAATAAATCTCTTTTGTCGGCATAGGTATTGATTAACGCAGATATTACTTCTCGCTAATTGTTAATAGTAAAACTTGCAATATTTATTGCGGCGTCTCCTTTTATTTTTGATAGAATGGTAGACATAAAAAATTCATTTTGGAAATCGTTAAGGTCGACTGCATTGTAAACTTTATTAACTAATTTCTCACGTATTTCTAAAAATCTTGGTAAGAATTCGCGCTCACTATGGAATTCTGGGACCATGCTCAAATGTTCCTTTTTACTTTCTTTTACGAAGTAATAAGTAAGTATTGTAATCACGAACAAAAAATTTCTCGAAATTTTTACGGAAATACACCTTTTGACCTTCCCTGAATCGAGTCTGACTATTTTTGGAATGACGTCTGCGTGTGTGTGTGTCTGTGTGTGTGTCTGTGTGTATGCGCTCTACAGCCTACACCGTTGAAGATAAAATTATGAAACTTTAAACTTAAGATTTGTATATGTCTGGGGCGAAAACCTCTTATTTTTGAAAAGCATATTCAAACCGGAAGAGCATGTTTACTTAAGACTTTTTTTTGCAATTTCTGCAATATCTCTGAAACGGCTATACTTGCAGTAAAAATAGTTAGAATAACTTTGAAAGATATTAGTATTCTGCACAACTTTTGTTTGAAACATTTCTTCAAAAAGTGTACTAGTTACGAGAAAATTGCTATTATCCTATTTATATTGCCATAGTTACATAGGTATGGAAAATTATATATAATAAATCGCATCTACTATGCATGTCAATTGTTTTAAATATTCCAATATTTTGACATTTAACATTTATTGTCAGTGTCACAAATAAGTTTAGTGAAAAACCGTTACAAAGGTTAGTAAATAATTTAAAATATTATATATAAATATTTTCTCTGGTTTAAAGTTTATTTGAAAACTAAAAAATGCCCGGCCATAATAATTTTTAACAATATGTAATGAATAATAATATTTTCTTATACTACTATAAAATCCAACATTTAAAATCTGAAATACATATGTTTTCTTTGGAAATCTGACAATAAACTAACTTTACACTTTTATTGGACAATGAATGAAAATATTTTCTTGAAATTTTAACATTTAATATTTTTATTTATATACTATCAAATCTAAATATACTGACTACGTAAAAGAAAGTTTAGGGCCAATACATGGCCGATGTTTTAATATTGGTGGAGGTAGAGCCATAGTTGTATTAGTTAATTTAATGATCGGGTTACGAATCAAATTTGTATTTCTTGTTAATTGATTTGGGTTATCATTATAGTCTGAATTACTAACACGTCTGGAGTCAGAATGAGAGCTAGATGAGTCTGAATTTAAGCTAGAACCTCTAAAGGACATGAATGTTGACGTATAAGGCACTGGTCCGATATGCTCTCGAATTGTAGGTACTCGATCAGCGTCAGGACCAGTGAAGAATGCATAATGTAGACTCGCGATCTTCGTATAACTTTGTTTGACTCGATGATTGTCTTTTATCGGTTATTACACGGCGATTCGTTAACTGATCACTCACGACGATAAAAATTTTAAGAACAAAGATTCTTTTAGATTACCTTTACACTACAGAGGTAGACCAAAATTATATTCGTTAATTTTGTTTTGGCAATCCTACCGACTGCGCCACTTATCTTTCGAGATCAAACAAAAGACTTTTTAAAACGTAATTTTATTAACTTTTAACTTATTACATGTCTCTTTTGTAATGTATCTAATACCAGACTGACTATAAACTACCATGTTCAGGTTAAAGAAACATGCTATTGTAATAAGATATGATTAACATTATGCTAAGTAAGCTTTCATTATTGTGACTATGCTAGAGATAGTATATATATATATATATATATATATATATATATATATATATATATATATATATATATATATACGTATATATACATCATCATCATTGTTACAATATAAAGACAAGCCTGTATTATATACCTATATATTACAATTAGAATGTAATTAAACTTGTATTTTTACGTTTATTCCATTTTAGACGATATAATTTATTTAGTAGTAGTTTTCGCCATTTTGATGACGTCAGATTGAATTTTAAAATTAAAATCTTTTTCCAACAATTCGAAAAGCGCGTGGCAAATGAATATCTAGGAAAGCCAATATAATAAGTAAAATTACCTTTTCAAACTTAAAATATCAGTTTATTTTGAAGGATTTGTATCATATATCTTGGCACATTTCAGTACTTATTACGATAATCACTAGTTACAAACAAAACAAGACCAGATTAACAAGAAACATTAACTAAATAGCAGTCACAACGGAATTAACTGTCCGTTCCTAAATTTTATTATCACGTGTTAGAAAATCACGAGCTGTAAGTTGAAAAAAAAAATTCATATCACTCTCTTTTTGTCGTCATCCGCAGACAAGTACACGCGCAACTTAAAAAATGCAAATTAAATTTTTTTTTTTACAATAGGTCAATATTTCAATATGGAAGCAGCCTTTCATAAAAATATTAAAATTAAATTGGACTGGTGTGTTTTTCTTGAATAGGTGTATATAAGGAAATAATAGAATTCTTGGGAAAATAGCATTTTTGTAATTTTATAATATTGACGCAAATAGTAACTTGGCTGTGATGAATTTTAAACTTGAACTTATCCATATACATCGAAAATATTATTATTTGATTTTTAAATATTGACTATTTAAACTGCTGATGAAGGCATAAGGGATGCCGAAACGTTGAGCGAATAAACTATTAGTAAAAAACGACTGCTATTTTCCCAAGAATTCTATTATTTCATTAAAATTAAAAGTCTAAATCTTAGTGTGTTTTTCACCGTGTTATCTGTTTTGATGTTTCAGGGAAACTGCACTTTTAGTTGACGCACATGAATCAACGAACCGCGATAAACAGCGAGTAGCATCAGTAATTGCCCACGAGTTAGCTCACCAATGGTTTGGCAATTATGTTACTCTAAAATGGTGGGACAATACCTGGTTAAATGAAGGATTCGCTCGATACTTTGAATACCACACCACAGGAATGGTAAGATAGTGTTTACGTATCAAAAATAGAAAATAAGTAATGCATTTTGGCCGCTTTATTTACAAAACGATTTTAACTTAGTACCATAGAATTGACATATTGTTGTAACAGGATGATTTTTGGTTCGCGCTAATGCTTTTAAGATTGAGATTTCACATCTAGTTTTCTTACAAGTTTTAGATATTATTTGTAAAATAGAAAGTTTCAGTAGGCACTATTTAACTAAGTTTAAATGAAATTTAGCAACGTTGATGGTTTTCTTATTAACTAAGCCGAAAAGAGTCTGAAGTTATCGATTACGCTGCGCAAGTACGAATTCCTGTTTCTCACTGAGCCCTGTAATTTTGTATATTGGGAACAACTAAATCAGCAATTAGAACAAAAGCGATGATGACGCAATCGCTCATATATTTAACATCGTGACCTTTTAGGCTGGCCACATCCTGTTGTGTTAATAACAATTATAAAAGGTTTTATATTTGGTTGGTAACAACAATATGTACATACAAATTATAGATAGGTTGTATTTTTGTCTGGAGTCAGTAAAATGTCTATTTACGCTTTGTTTAATAATTGTGTATAATTATATCATGCTCTTTTCCAATTTACACTATTTGTATAAACTAAACTCATTAGTTTTATCTTTTAGAAAATAAAAATACATTCATAAATTCACGCATATATACGTTTTGACTAAAATTTTCTTATTAAAAACATACATACATAACTAAATGCCTATTTCCAACATGTGGGGTGGCAGAAAACCCTTAACATTCACATCTTCACAATCTTTCGCCATTCTATTCTATCCTTGCGCAATTCTTTCACTTCATTAAGATTCTTCAAAAACAATGAGATAGTTATAATGACACACAACTCATCATATGTCCATTAGCCTATAGTTAATTTATTCGTTTTATTATATCATTAATTAATTAGAATTATGTCTTGGGAATGCAGTCAATTATTTGATTTATTTATTCAGCGCTCCCAAGATGTTTTTCTTATCTTTACTTGACCGTTCAGGATAATTCACAACTTCATTATATCATTAATACCTAATTCCAATGATTTTGTTACTGATATTTTGGCATAAAAACGACCAACAACAAACTATAACGTAATCTTGAATTTTTATCAGTTTATATTATCTTCTTTTTGGTATTGTATTTTTCTACTGCTGAGTTAATCAGTTTCCTTCGTTGCCCTTATAGGTTTAATACAATTATAATCTATAAGCTAGAATAGTTCTTTCATTGATTTTACCAATTTTTTTACTTTCTCATACGAGGTAATAAATTATTATTTTAATTGCCAAGCCTTATAGCTCACCCTTGGTGAGCAGGTAAGGCATTAGCACAGCCCATTCCATAACTTTGACTTGCTGAATATCTGTATAAACAATATACTTATATCTTGAGTATTAATAAAATTATATTTAGCGAACTGTCCAGCATAAGCTGTGCCAATGTTGAAAGTTTAACATAGCGAATTTCTGTTTGAAGAAACAATATATGAACTATAATAAAATAAATTTGATTTAACAATCAGACCAACAATTATATTGTAAGCAATCTACGATATCAACTGTCATATATAGTCGATACATCGCTCAAGCAAGAAAATTAAAAAGTAAAGCTTAGCAATTTTTTTATTTATTTTAAAAATTATTAGTTTCATTATTTATACTATATTATACATACATAACTTCAATAATTTTACGTCTATTCTCATAAAATGGGGTAAAAGAAAATCATTGACATCCATTCGCATCTCGGCAATCTTATGCTATTCAACTCTTTCCTTGCAACCTTCTCTCTTTAATGCACCAATAATACTTATTACAAATTTCATTTCCACAGCAGTTACGCACTTTTTCTGCTTGGTTTGCTTAACCAAACATTCACTCCCATACATCAACAATGGCACAAGTACAACAATGTACACTCATAACCTTGCATCAGTAGAAATGTTTAAATTTCTTACAAACATTTCAAAAGCTCTTAAAATCTTACAACCAGCAGGCACTCTTCTGTCAATCTCGCAATCTTACTTTTCATCACTAGAGAATAAACAACGTAAATAAATAAACAGTTTAACTTGCTCTAGTTGATGTCCATCTACCACAATTTTACATATTGTCCTGTATTCATTCTTTTCAGACACCATAACTTTTGGTTTACCTACATTAGCCCAAGAATCATATCCTTTTCTATTGCACTTATATTCAGTATTATTCTACTCAGTTGCGCTTGTGACCAAACACAGAGAGATCTTCTGCATAACTTAAAGCAGGAACTGTCATTCTACCAACAATTAACACCATCGTCATTCTCGCCACATAATGCCCGGTGTAATAATACATCCATATATATATATATATATAATATATATATATATATATATATATATATATATATATATATATATTTATATATATTTATATATATATATATATATATATATATATATATATATATATATATTTATATATATATATATATATATATATATATATATATATATATATATATTAAATAACCAGGGCGACATCACGCAATCTTTTCTCGCACCAATTCCCATATCAAACCACTCTTAATATGCCATCAACTCTTACTGCAGCTTTACTACCTGCATACAACAGTTGTATGGCTTTTAACAAAGAATCGTCCACACCACATTCTTTTAAAATGCACCATAAACTTTCGCGTACTACAATATCATTTTCAGATCGAGAAAGCCACAAAATAACTTTTTATTATTATCAATTGACTTTTCGACAATGAAACAAAGAGCGAACGGTTGATCTAAAAATCCTTTCCTGGGCAAAAATCCACCTTGTATATCATGCAATTTCATTCGTGATATACACCTGGCTTACCCAATTATAATACTTCGATACAACTTGTCTACAACCCTTAAAAAACGTATGGCCTTGCAGTTATTGCAATCACACAAACTACCTTTCCCTTTAAATACAAAAATAATCACAGCACACTTCCAACCATTCGGAACTACACCATTTTTCAGACAAATTAAACAACTTTGCCAACCTATCGAACAAACAAACATTCTCAAGTCGTAACATTTCCACAAAAGAACTATCTATTCCAGCATCTTTCCCACAATTCATTCGCAACAGTGCCTCATATACGTTATCATCAATAATAACGAATTCATAAATTATCGCTACATCCGACGCGCCATTGGTTCCACTTGACCCACCATATAAACTTTTAAAATACTCACACCATCTAGCTCTTAAATCTATTTCATTCCAAGGTGCATCACCACAATCATTCTTTATAGCTTTCTCACAACTGGCATTGCTGCCAATTTTCAATTTCTTCACATTCGACCAAAATTTTTTCAATATGTACTAAAATCAGACAGCAACTTTCCATTCAATGCTTTCTCCAGGAATATCTAGACATCATTCACCATCCTTTTCGTATTTCTTTTCATCAATTTATAATCAGTCAAGCAAAAACCATGGCCATCGCGCGGCATAATCTTGCCATGCAAATAACTGAGGTATGTCGCATCCCAACTAGCACACATTCGTTTTTATAACGTTTAATTCAAGTTCACAACGTTACGTGTTTTACGTTTGAT
>JADQWA010000093.1:44665-78426 GCA_018344505.1 Nebria ingens riversi
AGGCGGGAAAAAATTCAAAAATATGTTTTCAAATTTATTTTTAATTTTTTTCTTCTGCCATCTCCCCGGACCCCCCGGAAACTACCATAGGACTTGGCTAGTTCAAATGTCTTTCTTACTACTTAAGTCATCTACAGCTATTGTAAAATATGTCCTACTAAATACCGTAACAGTAATTTATATTTGTCTAAACGATGTACGGTACTATGTTACGCCAAATCCTGATGTGAAAGCATGTCTTGTTGAACTGTAAAATAGACCTTTGAAGACGCGAATGTATTGTTATTTCACGCATAATAATACATACCGCTATGTAGACGTATTAGCACATCTTACCGCTGCATACAATAGCACAAAGCATGCAGCAATTAAAATGGCTCCTAAAAGTGTAAGTATATTACAAGTCTGGAGAACTAAATATGGGAATGATATAAAAATGAAAATATCAAATTCAAATTTATGCCCGGTCAATTTGTTCGTATTTGAGAAAGGTAATCAAAGCAACTGGTCTGAGAAAGTTTTTAAAATTACTCACGCAATAAAACGAGTGCCACATGCCTATAGAATAGTAGATTTACTAATGAAGTTATCGAAGGAACATTTTATGAAACGGAATTGCAGCGTGTATCGATTAAATAAAAAACCACATTTACAATAGATAAAATAATAGGAACCCGTGGTACAGGCATCAAAAGGCAAGTGTTAGTTAAACGGAAAGGTTATATTGATCTATATAATATTTGGATATCAGCTTCAGAATTAAGGACAATATAAGGGATTTTTATTTAAATCTACTTAGTAACAGTTCTATGAACTATTTTCCGGAAAACAAAACATCAAAATTTTATACGCTATTACAAAGAAACATCAAGCGTAGTGGAGATGAGTGGGAGGTCGGCGTGTCAGAAGTTCCAACGACTTTTTCCACTGTTAACGACAGCTCGAACCAGATATTTGTATCGAAACTTGAAAAAGTAAAAAATGATTTAAAAAAAAAAAAGAGAAACTATACCGATCGGCAATGCTGAAGCACTTGTATCGGAAGAAATTAAAGAGAATTCCGTAATATGACCATGAATTTATACAACTGCTTTTGATATAATGAAGGAGCTAAATGAAATTGAAATTCTTAAGAATAATAAAATTACATTCACGCATAATTTAAACTTAAAGATAATTCACGCTTTATTGAATACCGACAACATTTATTCACTTAAACTTGCACCAAAATTAATGCAACAATTAGGATACGATCCGTTCGACGATATTGCTAAGGTACCACTTGCAAAAAATTGTGTTAATATTTTAATGGGGCTACCATCGCAACTCTTTATTTATTGTGATTTGATTGAGCCGCAGTTTGTAGGCGATGTCGTGGCTCCCCTTATAAGAATTGTAAGCGTTGATACTCAAAATTATGTGTATGGAGCAAATAAATCGATTATTTATACTCAACCGCAATATGTGCCCCTTTTAAGATACGAGTTTGACCATGTTGAAATTGATATAAGAACAGACGTGGGTAGATATGCATCATTTGAAACGGGTACATTGTGCGTGATACTTCATGTTAGACGTCGCTAATAATGACTATCTGTCCGTATCAAAATTATTATAATCGACAAGCAGGTTCTGGTATAAAAAGAGTTGTATACAGAGAGCCTGTCTTTCAGAAAGAACATGGTTTGGGAGGTTTTTTTAGTGGTTTCAGAAGAAATATGCCATTGATAAAAAACGGGGGTGGGGGCAGTCAATACTGGACTACATTTTCTAGGAGACCGTAATGAAAATCGACCGATTAAAGAAGCGTGAAAAAATCGATTGTCTGAAGCAAAGACTAATTTAAAACGCAAAGCTAAGGATAAAATTGATGCACTTATTTCTGGTGCGGAACATATAAACAAGCGGTAGAAGAAACATCGGCATCATTCGCGACCATCTATCAGGCGTGTTAAGAACAAAGATAAAACTCGTGATATTTTTGATAAAAAATGGCATTTTTACATACTCAATCTTGCGAATGTATCAAGTCGGAATAAGACATCTTTTCCCTGCCCCCGACACAAACCAGTATTGAATTTGGCCAGTGGATTCACTATAAACCATTATCTTCGCTTACCGACGACTCACTCATAGAATTCGTTATACCTGGACATGGAGAACAGTATACAGATTTATCTAAACGCAAAAATAATGAAAAACGAAACTAAAGATCTAACTGACGCTGACATCCTTGTAAGAATCGTAATATTAGAACTGTAACGAGGGGAGTTACAGATATGTGTACAGAATTGCATTTCGCATAAATCCGTAATGAACTAACATATGGTTTTTACGTAAGCTACAGTTTTACGGATTCATAAATAAAAGAGCGTGTGCACAGAATTAAATTAAAGGTAAAATAATAGCCTTCAATGCTATAATTAAATAAAGGAATTTTAATCTTTAAATTTCTATTCAACTAATTAAATTGTGTTAAAATACATCTACATCCTAAAAATTAAATCAAATTAATCTTAAACATAAGTATAACTAACAATGCATTTCAGTCGTGTATTAACCACCTGAGTGAACGGACGTATTTAACGTGAGCCCTGAGACTATCCTATTGGTAAACAAACGTTGTGAGCAAGTTGAAACTTTGGTTATATCTTGCATATCTCCGCAGTTAGTGTTTATATTGTGTCGTTTAGGTCGTTTTTCGCCTGTATATTCGGCTTTCGAATAAATACACTTGTGATTTGTCACATTTGCTTTATTCCATTGTTTTCGTGTATTATTTTTTCACTCTTGACTCCCAATGGAGACAACGGACTATGGTGAGGGTGGGCTGAAGCCTTTAAATCCACCTAAAAAACATAAAACCAGCCAGGAAAAAGTAGGTCTCGCACCCCGGTTTCTGGTGGTTAAAAGAAGTGATGGATCTGATTTCACTTAATACAATCCATTTATACTTAGTAAACTGTTGTTCAGTGTCGTAGGTGAATTAGAATCAGTTAAAAAAATAATTTAGGAGTTTTAGTTCATACTAAAAATTCTAAACAATCTAATAAACTGTTATCCACAACAAAATTGGGCGATCTATTAATTGTAGTAATTCCGCATGTATCCTTAAATTCCTGCAACGGGATTATTACATGTAGAGATCTACTAAATTGTACAACCGAAGAGATTTGTGATGAACTAAAAACTCAAGGAGTTACCGAAGCTAGGCGTATTACATCTCGGCGAGATGGTGCAGTTCAGAATACAGCATCAATTATACTTACGTTTATTAGTGAACAATTACCAGCTAAAGTTCGAGCTGCGATGTACAGCTTACCAGTCAGAGCTTATATACCGAACCCCATGAGATGCTTCAAATGCCAGAAATTTGGCCACATATCAATCCGTTGTGATAAAACACAAATCTGTGTGTGCGGCAAATCGACGCACGACGGAAGCCCGTGTGATGCACACATTACAAGTGTGAACTGCCGGGGCAATCATCCAGCCAGTTCTCGTAACTGTCCTATATTTATAGTAAATACGCCATCAGCGAGTATAAAACCATCCATAAATGTAACTATTTTGAGGCAAAAAATATCATAAAACCCAAAACAACAAACCCTTCCGCTTCCTATGCTAAAGCTACTTCTAGGCCATCACTCGCTATACCATCATCAGAACTTGCAGCCCTTATATTACCGGAAATTAAAAAAATTATCACAGAATTATTTACAGTCAATCTCAACTCTCTAACTCAAAATATGTTTCAAAATTTACTACCCACCATCAACACACAAAATATTTCCAAGCAAGTGCCAACATTAGATCCACCTCAGACCATAACTAAACTTGCCAGCACCAATCCACACCCACCAAAGATAACATCTGATTCAAATAACAAACCGCAAAAACCTAAAAATTTACCAAATTTTATGAATGTAAAAACAGCCAGCCCTCCAACTTATATTACCCCCACAATTCCTTCATCATCAAACATAGCTGAAAACATAAATTCTCAAGAAAGCGAAATGTCAATCGTTGACTCCGATACAGATAGATCAGGAATCTAAACTTCACACAAATTAATGAATATCGAAGAAAACGAAAACCAGGTTGGGTCAAGGGTAGACCACGAAAGTGAGCTTACCTTAATCTCCCTACAATCTTTACTTTACTCGACACCATTTTTATCTCAAACCATTTGTTTATTCAGTTACAACCTGTCATCAGCAACCCATATTTACACATTACATTAATCTACATCAACATGCCAATATTGCAGTGGTATTGTAATGGTATTGTTTCGCACATTGGTGAACTTAGGCTTTTAATAGCTGATTGCAAATCCTTTTGCATTTGTTTACAAGCAACCCATTTAAGACCAATGAGCCCGCTTTCAATCAAAGGCTTTAACATAATCCGACACGATGTTATTCCAGATCAACGCGCAAGAGGTGGTGTTGCTGTATTACTAGACCAAACTATACCTTTTCAAACTTGCGCCTTGCAGACGCAGCTTCAAGCCGTGGCTGTAACAATTCATGCACCTACCAAACTAACGATATGCAACATTTACCTACCCAATTTCACATGGAATATTTATGATCTGGAACAACTAAATACCCAACTTGATACGCCATTTCTTCTTGTCGGCGATTTCAATGCACATAGCGTGATGTGGGGTTCAATAAATACGGATGCAAGAGGTCGTGTTATAGAAGATTTTTTTAACACGAACGATATTGTACTCCTTAACACTGGACAACCCATTTATCTAAACATCCGTTCCGGCACATTTTCAGCTATTGAACTGGCTATGAGCTCTGCACCATTCGCAGCACAACTGCATTGGGATGTTTTTCCAGATCCATATGGAAGTGATCATTTCCCAATATCACTCACTTTCACATACTTGCAGACAAGCCAACCTTTACAAACCCGTAAATGGCGCTTAGATCTTGCCAACTGGCTCATTTTTTCCAAAACTATTACAATTCCCCCACCAGCGGATAACATCAACAATGAACTACAGAACATAAAATCTACAATAATTTCGGCAGCAAATAAGTCAGTTCCAAAAACATCTAGCAAACCATCCCAGCGCACCGTACCTTGGTAAAATATTAACATTGTTCATACATTTCATGAAAAGAGGCGATGCCTACGTTACTTCAAACGCCACCCAATTATTGAAAACTTAATTGCATTCAAAAGAGCGTGCGCACAAACTCGTAGACCAATTCTTTAGTCCAAAAAAGAATCGTGGAGAAACTACGTGTCCTCCATCACCTCCGACATTACTATCACTGATCTGTGGAAAAAACTAGGAGCTATGAACGGCCACCACAAGTTTAAAGCAATTACAATCCTCACAGCCAATGGTACCACATATGTCGACCGCCTGTCAATTGTCGAATGTTTGGCTCAGCAATTCATGTCGGTTAGTAGCACAAATAATTACTGCCAACAGTTTCGTAGCAGTAAGAACAGGCTCGAATCTCCGCTCAACTTTCTTTGCAATGTTAACCATGACTATCCCCTTCCGTTCACACTTCGAGAACTTAAACATGCGCTTAAATACACTCGCAATACATCGGCAGGTCCTGATAACATTCCTGATGCAATGCTACGACACCTCCCAGTACACAATAAAGGACGGCTCTTGAATTTCTTTACCTCAATTTGACATAAAGGCCAATACCCTGATACCTGGAGAGAGGCAATAATCGTTCTATTACTAAAACTCGGCAAAGATCACACACAACCTGCTAGTTATAGACTAATCTCGCTTACTTGCCATATGGCAAAGGTCTACGAGAAAATGATCAACACCCGCTTGGTCTGGCATCTAGAAGCAACGGTTTGATTAGCAAACAGCAGTGTGGATCCCGAAAACACCACTCTACTCATATTTACTTGAGCAACGCTATTCAAAACAGCTTCATGCGACGTAATCACATGGTAGCTGTATTTTTCGACCTTAAAAAAGCGTTTGATATGACGTGGCGGTACGGCATCTTAAAGAAGTTACATGATTGGGGCTTTCGTGGTCAATTACCAATATTCATTGATAAGTTTCTCAGCAACGGAACATTTTGAGTACGCATTGGAGATGTGTTATCCAATTTCTACCCGTTGCAAAATGGAATTCCGCAAGGATCAACCATTTCTGTAACACTATTTATGATAGCAATCAATGACATTGCAAAAGATATTCCGTCATCAGTTAAGAAGTGTCTGTACGTGGATGATCTAGTTATTTTCACATCTGCAAAAACCATTCCTCTCTTTAAATTTTGTTTGCAAAAAGCCATAGATGCTATATCTAGTACAGCCAGTGCAAGTGGTTTCCGGTTCTCTACAGAGAAAACAACGGGTATCGACTTTTGTCGACTCCGAAGATCGCACACTAACCCGACACTTACTCTCTACGGCTCGCGTATACAATTTGCAGAACATGTAAAGTTTCTCGGCCTTACGTTTGACAAGAAGCTGACTTGGTGCCAACATGTATCACTGCTAACCGCACAATGCCGTAAGGCTCAAAACATCATCAAGTGCTTGGCAAACATCAGCTGGGGAGCAGATGGATTGTGTTTATCACGTCTTTACTCTGCTCTCATTTTGTCCCGCCTTGATTTTGGCTGTACTGCCTATAGCTCCGCAAAACATACACATATGAAAAAATTGGATGCGGTTCACAATGCTGGAATCAGACTTATAACGAGAGCTTATCATACCAGCCCAGCTTGCAGTTTATACTGCATATCCGGACTACTACCCCTTAAATATCGCAGATTGCGTCTGTGCATGAACTATGTCGCTAGTATAGCTACCAAACCTTTTCACATGAACCATGGAATTATCTTCAACAATTACCAAGTTGAAGCAGAATTTCAGAGGAGACCCACTTTAACACCACCTATCGCACTGTCCCTGCTACATACTTTCCAAACAATCCGACCTATCCCCACTAAACTATTTTCTTTGAAATACACGCATTTTTTCACCGTGGAGCATGGCTAACTTCAGAACTAATACCACTCTCTCACTGATCCCCAAAAATACAACTCCCGCAGAACTGTATCTTAAACAATTTCAAGCCATAGTAAATATGATTAAGCCTGAAGTAACACTCTACACAGATGGTTCCAAAACATCAGGTGGTACTGGTTGTGCATTCATCATGAGTGAAGATAATTATGTATATCCTCTTTCACCTGCTGCATCTGTTTATACTGCAGAGCTGTTTGCAATTTATCTAGCTCTCAAACACTACATGAACACAACTCCGAAGAGAAGTATCCTAGTCTGCACCGGTTCGCTCAGTGCAATCACAAGCATTCAAGACCACTTCAATTCGGACCCACTTGTACGGCAAATTGTGAATAAAATCGCAAAAATACAAAACACCAGCACTAGCGTTACTCTCATGTGGATTCCTGCACACATTGGTATCACTGGCAATCACGACGCTGATGTTGCGGCTACTTATGCAACCAGCCTTATTCCACCTTGAGACCTGTAAGAGTTGATGACTTACGTCAGTCCATTCTCTCACACCATTACCATCTTTGGCAAAGGGAATGGGACAGGGCATCAACGCAACTGCATCATATCAAACCTTCCGTCAAAAAGAAGACTTTTAACCGTAATACCTCTCGTCAGGAGCAGGTGACGCTTACGAGACTTAGAATTGGGCATACTAATATCACCCACAGTCACCTATTACTCAGCACCGAAAGACCGGTTTGTGAGGACTGCGGTGCGCCTCTAACGGTGAAGCATATATTACTTGAGTGTGCTAAATACCATGCAATTAGGGCCCGCATAGGTATAGCAGGAAGCCTGTCGCATGTACTACAATATAGCGCTGAAAAGGAAGATAAAGTATTAAGATTCATTAAAGAAACTAAATTAGACACTGCAATATAAATATTACGCCACTTAAGACGTGTGCATGCGGTGAATGGCCTTCGCTGCCGAACCGCTTTATTTAAAAAAAAAAACAATTCATTTCTATTCAATTAATTAAATTGTTTTCAATTTCATCTACATTTAAGTTTATTGTCAGATTTCCAAAGAAAATATATGTATTTTAGATTTTGAATCTTGGATTTTATAGTAGTAGTAAAGAAAATATAATTATTCATTACATATATTAAAAGCATTTTTTAGTTTTCAAATTAACTTTAAACCAGAGAAAATATTTATATATAATATTTTAAATTCACTAACCTTTGTAACGGTTTTTCACTTAACTTATTTGTGACACTGACAATAAATGTTAAATGTCAAAATATTGGAATATATAAAACAGTTGGCATGCATAGTAGATACGACTTATTATATATAATTTACCTATGAAACAATGGCAATATAAATAGGATAATAGCAATTTCTCGTAACTGGTACACTTTTTGAAGAAATATTTCAAACAAAAGTTGTTCAAATCATTATTATCTTTAACTTTAATTTTAACTACTTTACTGTAAGTGCAGCCGTTTCGAAGATATGCAAAAAGTGCCTCAAGTAAACATCACTTCCGGTTAAATATGCTTTTCAAAAATAGGAAATTTCTTGCCAGGCACATACAAATCTTAAAGTTTCATAATTTTATCTTCAACGGTGTAGCCTGTAAGCGCTTACAGTCAAACACACACACGCACGCGCGCACGCAAAACATCACGCACACACACACACACACACACACACACACGTAATTCAATACTTACTTTTTCGTAAAAGAAAGTAAAAACATCATATAAATTATTTTATAATATTGTATAACTGTACAAACTCTTACCAAAAGAAATAGATGATTTTTTTAGTACATGAAATGTTGTTGTAAATATTGTGTACTTAAGACGAAACAAAATTAGATTTTTTTATTTTTATTATTCAAAAGATCTTAACATCGTAAAACCCCTATAAAATTAGAAATAAGCTATTTTCAAGCTAGAGTAAAAGTTATTGCGTTAAATAAAATATAAGAAAGCTATTTTGAACACTTTGGTTGCATACTTTTGGTCTTAATACCATAAAAATTACGGAAAACCATTAAATCCAAAATATCTCCAATCTGGCCTTAATATTGAAAGAAAAACACCATTGGATGAGGATTTGCATAACGAATGCATGGTAAAAATTTCGTTTATTTTAAATTTGTGTTATTGAAGATACAAAATTATAATTCTCAAAATAGGCACTTTTTCATAGTTTTTTTTTCTCCATTAATACTATTTTAAAATAAACGAAAATTGTGCAATGCATTCGTTATGCAAATACACATCGAGTGGTTTTTTTTTAAATTTTGCAAGGCACTATGTTTTAGCGAGCTTGATGGTTCACCTTAAGCCTCGGGTTAAGCAACGCTCTGCGCAGTGAGTACTTGGAGGGATGACTGTCGCCGGCAGAACGTTCTGCACTACACTGATGAATTGAATCGAATTTTATTAGGAAACAAACGATTTGTACCATGCATTTGTTATGCAAATACACTTCGAGTGTTCTTTTTTATTTGCAAGGCACGATGTTTTAGCGAGCTTGATGGTTCATCTTTAATATAACATCCAGTTTATAGCTCATTAAAGTGTGTAACGACTCGTTTATGTGCCATTACCATACAACACAACGAACATAATGATTTCAAGTGAGAAATCTATCTTATTTTCGTGTATATTAAAGGCAAAATAAAGTTTATAATATATAATTAATTGCATTTGCGGCGTTTACGAACGATTTGGGGTTGTTATTAATAAACACTTTACAGTAAATGACATATGTATGTCAAAGGCACATGACAATTAGAAATATGAACAGAAACCAAGATGTGGCTGGAATAGCACTTATACACAATTTTATTGATGATTCTTCGGATGAAGAAGACGAGAAAATTATATTTAAACTTTGAATAAGACGTACTAATCGGAAGTGGATTAGTATATATAACTATGTCGAAAAGGTAGTTACTCTGGGCTTACTAATGTACTGAAATTATTGTCTGATACAAATATAGAGAAAATATTTTTTTTCATTCAATTTTAGAGATAACAATATACTGATACTTAGGCAAAAGCACTTGCATAATTATTGAAAATGAGAAACAAAGACACTGCAATTTGCTCTTAAGACGCTGTCAATTTACACATTGAACCTAAATACTCCGTTGTCACACTTCTTTTTTTTTTTTTGGTTATGACGCTTGACGTCTATTTGAAATAATCGCCAAATGTGACAGCAAGCCTTCAAACAGATCCAAATAATCTGCTCGGTTCGGCTGATCGGATTCACTTTACGAACGCGAAAAGTTCTATCCGACCGCATTTTTGAACGTCTACAGACCGATACGAGCGGTCCGAGTTAGTTTTCGTAAAGTCCTAATGTCACCTGTCTTCCACTAATTCTGATTCTGATGACAATTTTATCGACACTGTTGCCTTGAACTCTTATTTTCCATTTTACTATTTTAAACTGACAAAACAGTTTGCAAGTACCAATAAAATAATAATAGTAAAAGATACGTCAATTTTAAGTTGTCTGGGTGATAAATAATATAATAATCATGAAGTTCGTTATAAGCATGAAAAGTGACTAGCAACTTTTACAATCGTTTGTTACAAAACGAATAGTTAAAAAACAGGCGTAATATTTATGGATCATTTATATTTATAACGATCATTTAATTATAAAGAATCATTACGCATTGGAGCATTATACAAGTTTTTATGAACACGGGCATAAATCTGTAACCCACATTGGTACGTAATTCTATTATTGGATGTTATAATTTAAATCTTAAGAATTGCTTGTTATATAATATAAATCTAAAGCGCAACAAACTAAGCTATTAAGAAATTATAATCCGAATACCCAGAATAAATAAATAGCCACACTATTCGTTCAAAATCTATATGCGCTAAATTTTAATCGGTTTTTATCGTTCAAATTTTGTTTTTAAGTATTTTTAAATTTGCGTATGAATTTGTAAATATAATAACATAATGTTTGATTTATTTAAAGATTAGTTTCTTAATAAACTATTTGTCGCACAGGTATAAACCCTAAGATAAGATAAGATCGCATAGCCGAGAGAAAAGGTCCTGTACTGCAATCATAAAGTGGTACAACCATGAGATATAACAGAAATATCGGAATTAGTTGTAAGTGAAACTGTGGCAACATTGTACGAAAAAAATCATAAGATTAACATTGGCTATACCCTCCATGCTGCATAATCATCATGAAATGGTCTACAGTGCAGTTTCACCAGCGCTCCTCTTAACAGCAACCCATTCATTTGGATCACTACATACGATTAATCTATCTCCGCGATCACAGATATTCGCTACACTAGACATCCCATTCCCAAAACTGTCTGTCTTTGAATCACACCCAGACTCAATTGGGTCATAGGCGGAGTGAATGAAGATCATATCAAACCTACTATCATTCTGAACTGAAGTATTCTCGAAGATACACGTTTAAAATCCCCAATACAAGATGTTTTGCATGTTCATTTTCATAAACACTAGACCATAAACTGAACACTACTTTTTCATCCTTACTTCTACATTTATTCTCATTTAAACCAAACCATAAACTTAATATTAAAAGAACAACAACTTATTTGGTTGTCATGATAAATATTGCACAAGATTACTAAAATAAGCGTAAACTAAATAAAAAATCAGAATAAACCATAAATAACACTTATCTGGGGTACGTTCATTCGTCTTACACAGACTTATTAACCAACTGTATATACCTTTGAAAAACTCAAAAACTTCTTGGGCTGTTAATACACAGGTGATTCGGCAAGTCTTCGTCCTGACAAAGAAAACACAAGGTTTTTGAGAATGTTTTATTTTTATTTTGCAACGTAGTCACCTTGCAATGCAATACATTCGAACCAGCGACTTGGCGTGTAGTGGTGAATCCATGTTTCATATACTGTTATAAAACGTCGAGAATACTCAGCGGAATCGTTTTTAAATAAGTCACATTCTTGAGAAGTGTTCATTCGAATGCGTTTTTGGTCGACTGTTAAGAAACGCGGCAAATGACAAAACTTTTTTGTTTTATGCTATCGCCACAAACAAGCAACTAAACGCACGCTCCTTAAACTTTGCAGCACGCTATCTAAAGGTTAATACTTGACAAATATACTATAGTCATCTGGTCATGCTTGCGCTATCACTTGCCGAACCAGGCTCTTATGTCAAAATATGATTTTGTGTTCTATACATTAATATCAAATTACATCTAGAGATATTATTCTTATTATTTATATTATAATATGATGTGAATAAGCATGATGTTATGTATTATTGCAAGTATGCAATATCACTGGCATTTTTGTCAGCTGCTGATTGAAAACGTTTTTATCCATTTCATTTACAGTAGTTGCCATGAAATGAGTGAAGTATTGAATAGTATCGAATCTATGTTTAGGCAATTATTAAATATTTTTCACCTTTGTTAAGTTTTCACATTTCAAAAAGATGCAAAACTCATAAATTATTGGAATTTTATGTAGAATTCATTTAGTGTCTTTAAAAAAATTCTTAAGTAAATGTTTATGGTTGGTGCCTATTTTGGAGCCCAATAACTCTGGAAATAAAAAGCGTTGTAGATTTTAAATGTGAACGGTGAAAGTAGCGTCAAATTTTAGTTTTACGAGCGAGCGACGACTAATATCCAAGTAAGATGTTATAGGGGTTATATATCTTTGGATTCAGGACAGTGAAAGATGAGCTTTTTATTAAAGAAAAATTTCAATTTGAGATACTTACCGAAACCCGACTGAATACCTTTCTTCATCGGGGCTATGGAGCTAAACAGTTGATCTTGAGATTTGAAAGGAAATAAACATTTGAACCTTCTCAAAATTGAATCTGCCTATTTTTGCAATGAAATTTGTGTAAGTGAATGCGTGTGTGTTTGTGAGTACCTCACAGATAAATTTATCGAAGCTACAATCATGAAATTTATATCTCCAGATTTGTATATGGCTCGCAAGAAATACTTTTATCTTCGAAAAGAATTTCCATATTTAAACAAAAATATTAATTAATCTCAAATAATTTTTGATGACATTTGATATGGAGTAAGTAAAAGATTTTAAATATTGTTGAAGAATATTTTCTGTAAGATATTAAATTTACTGACAAACTATTAAATTTAAGCTAATACTAATAATAATTAATCATTAATGTTCCTTGAATATTTATTAAATTGTATTTTATTATCTTACTTTTCTAATCTGACATATCTACTACGCATGAGTAAGCCAAATGCCCCCGCACTACATATGTTTATTAAGAACTAAATGTATGTATGTAATTGTATAAATATGTGAGGGAGGATTCTAACAGTATGTTTAGGTATAATTTATTCCCTAGGTAATGGACGAATGGCAGATGAGTGACCAATTTTTGGTCGAACAACAACAAGCTGTATTTAGTGTAGATGCTCTAAATAACACCACACCATTAAACAACATAGTCAATACACCAACTGAAATCCAATCGCATTTTGGATCAATTTCATACAACAAAGGTGCTAGTGTTATACGAATGATGGAACATTTCCTTGGTCACAGAACTTACAAGAAAGCATTGGGACAATATCTACTAAAAAAGTGAGTTGCAATCACTGTTTCATAAAAATAGAACAAATAGAAATTTACCATATATATGATCATTGAGCTAACTCAAATAATTCTTTAATTAAAACTTATTTCGCAATGAATAAAATTTATATAGGAATTATTAGCAAAAATTCTATTTTTAAATGGAAAATAATATATATTGTAATACTGTGAATAACTATTTATAAACTAACTTTTATCCGTAAAGGTCAGGGAATGTATGAAGATCATTTCTTTATTTTGTCGTTTCTCAAATAACTTTAACTATGTTTGAGTTGCAGATATGGCATTCTGACAATTTGCTCGTAAAATGTTAGGACGATGCTCCATTCGCATAAGCAATAATAGCTCACGTGTGATACATATGCAAACTAATCAAAGTGGGTTGGAGAATCACATTTCTTACGTCTGCGAATCTTGCATTTTTTGTAGCTTATTCAAGCTAATATGAATGAGAAATCCTTTTTTATATTTATATTTAATGTAATAACACAACTGCAGTATCTTGGAGCGGTCTTTTTTATACGAAGTAGACATATTTAATGTATATAAGAAAGATATTAAATATAAAAAAAATTTATTTCAAGAGAAAATTTTAATTCATTATTATATATATATATATATATATATATATATATATATATATATATATATATATATATATGATTTATTAAATATATTAAAAATTATTATGGCCGGACGGGTATTAGCCCAAATATAGTGTAATGATTCCAAATATGATCTTGAAATTTTCTAGTTTAATATCCTTGCCATCTAAACAATTGGTATGTACCGAAACCTCACCACGGTCAACGTAGTGATTATTTTCAGGAAACCAGTTTCGGAACACGGTAACTGAAACCTTTGGTAACTTTCTAGTCACCACAGCAACCGCGATCTACAGGCGGTTAGCGCGGTTCCTTGCATAATTTTCGCACCAAAATATAAAATATCTATGACCAATGGTTTGTTATTCTTATTTTATTATAACGCAAATATCTAAAATGTGAAAACTCCAATTTCTGTTCCTTTATATAGAAATAAGTACCTTATTAAACACACATTTTTGGCAAAAAAAAGAAAGTCTATTTAAATATTCGTAAAGGTTTTATTTTATAATTATTTTTTTAATTATGTTAATATTATATTTTCTTTTTACTTTCTTTTACGAAGTAATAAGTAAGTATTGTAATCACGAAAAAAAAATTCTCGAAATTTTTACGGAAATACACCTTTTGAACCTTCCCTGAATCGAGCCTGACTATTTTTGGAATGACGTCTGTGTGTGTGTGTGTGTGTCTGTGTGTATGCGCTCTACAGCCTACACCGTTGAAGATAAAATTATGAAACTTTAAACTTAAGATTTGTATATGCCTGGAACGAAAAACCTCCTATTTTTAAAAGCATATTCAAACCGGAAGTGCATGTTAACTTGAGTCTTTTTTTGCAATTTCTGCAATATCTCTGAAACGACTATACTTGCAGTAAAAATAGTTAGAATAACATTGAAAGATATTAGTATTCTGCACAACTTTTGTTTGAAACATTTCTTCAAAAAGTGTACCAGTTACGAGAAAATTGCTATTATCCTATTTATATTGCCATAGTTACATAGGTATGGAAAATTATATATAATAAATCGCATCTACTATGCATGTCAATTGTTTTAAATATTCCAATATTTTGACATTTAACATTTATTGTCAGTGTCACAAATAAGTTTAGTGAAAAACCGTTACAAAGGTTAGTAAATAATTTAAAATATTATATATAAATATTTTCTCTGGCTTAAAATTAATTTGAAAACTAAAAATGCCCGACCATAATAATTTTTAATAATATGTAATGAATAATAATATTTTTCTTTATACTACTAGAAAATCCAACATTTAAAATCTAAAATACATATGTTTTCTTTGGAAATCTGACAATGAATGAAAATATTTTCTTGAAATTTTAACATTTTATATTTTTATTTATATACTATCAAATCTAAATATACTGACTACGTAAAAGAAAGTTTAGGGCCAATACATGGCCGATGTTTTACTTAGTGTTTACATAAATAAAAACTTGTTTTTCTTTTTATATTTATAATAAATATTCATTAGAAATTAAGACGCGATAAAATAAAGTCACTAAATAACTGCCATTATCTTTATAATTCCACAATTCAAACATATATGTTATAATAAGAATAAACGTCGGACGACACGCAGATTGCACCTGTTATCATGATAATTTTAATAAAATTTCATTATTCCTGTAAATATGCTTGCAGTTTTAGATTATATATCGATATTTATTTGTATTTTAAACAAACTGAAACACAATTGCAGCTTAAAAACCGCGAAATAAAAATCTAGGGGAATTTGGTTTGTCAAGTTGGCAACACTGACTTTTCGTGGATGGTATTTTCGTGGATAACTTTACCGACAAATAACTTTACCGACATTGCATATGACAGGCACAGACTCAAACACAGACACAGACACCGACACAGCACAGACACAAAAACAGACACAGACTAGACACAGACACAGGCACACAGAGACACAGAGACTCAGAGACACACAGAGACACACAGAGACACAAAGAGACACACAGAGACACAAAGAGACACACAGAGGCACACAGAGACACAAAGAAATACACAGAGAAACACAGAGATACACAGAGACACAAAGAGACACACAGAGACACAAAGAGATACACAGAGACACACAGAGACACCCAGAAGCACACTGAGACACACAGATACATACAGAAACACAGAATCAGAGAGACAGAGAATAAGACAGAGACAAAGACAGAGACACACACACACGCAGCCATACACACACAGGCATACACCTTGACACAATCACAAACAGACAGACGGAATTCCAAAAATATTTAGACTCGACGCAGAGAAAGTTAAAAGATGTATTTCCGTTTAAATCTCGAGTTCGCAAATTTTCATGATTACAATACTTTCTTATTATACACTCGCATGAGAAAGTAAAAAGCTAATCAGTACGCTTGTCTTGAACGTTATTTAACGCAATATATTTTGAATTATTTGGTAGTCTTTTGGACCTTGTTATAAATTTAATATCTTATCTAGTTCAGCTTGTTAGTATGATACGCAGCGTAAATTTAAATACCGTTTGATGTCAGTTATCATTTATAAGCGCTAAATGTTATTACTGAGGAATTGCGAGAAAATCGTACATAAAAACGCTATTACCGAACGTACTTTTAATATAGTTTGAATTTAAGTAGCACGCAAGTAAGCCTGTACGGTAACACTTGTGACGAAATCGTCAATTTTTATATTCTGTTATCTATAAATTACTTTTTATTTGTAGATTTACTTCCGTTTTGTCATAAATGTATCCCTGATTGCTGATCTACAGGCAGCATTGGTACTATTTTGACTTTTATTTTTAATGAATCCATGGAGATATCTTTTTTTTATCATTGATGACTTTTACCTTTTTCCCTAAAAAGGAATATCACTACTCCTCTCTCATCGTGTGTTTTAAAAAATATAGAAGTGTTACGATTTCCGTTATCTCCCCGTCTCTATTGACGAACCCCTCAATCATCTGAATTGTAATATCTGTGGATGCTGATGTAAAATTGAAGTTTTTTTTTTGTAAAAAGTTAAGTGCCTTTTGTTAATTTTTTGCTAGGTTCATGTTATTCTTAGGTGTTGGATGCCCTAGTGGCATTATTTCTTAATATTTGTTCAAGGTATTGTTAGTCAACTATTGTAGATTAATTATTTTGTTTTCTTTGAACCAATATTTTATTAATTTAATTTCTAAATTTGATTCATTTATTTGTTCCAACATCGGTGTAGAATTGTACCTTATACTTTTCCATTGATGTTTGGGGATAACTTCATATGCTGTTTTATTCGTTTAGATTGTTTCTTTATATTAGATTTAATTCCTTTGTGTATTTGATTTATTCTATTAAGTTTCATTTGTTAATTAATATCCTCCAAAGTTGTGTACGTTTTAGTTATTAGCTGTGAGCATTTTTAGAGACAGGCATATTGGTTATTAACAACTAATTTGGCGCAGTGAAAGAATATTCACTAAAGTCTGTTTTCTTCCTGGTCGGGCACCTTTCAATTGTCTTACCACTACGCTAAATTCACTTTGACGTGCACGGCATTTGGATGCAGACCATTATTTATAGTGATATATATAACTTTCGTAAAGTCAACAGTGTGACGAAATAGGATGCCTATTCGTTTGGAGGTGCGAAATTTTTATCTTCCCTAGATCTGAAATCTGCATTTTGTTTTATTTACCGTCCCACCACTTTACTAGGACCTGATCTTGTTTAAACATCTTCAGAAAGGAACTGAAATACTTGGGGTAACCAAGGAATTTGTTGGATTAGCTTCCTGGTATCGTCTTTTATTACCTCTTTTAATTATTTGAAGAAATGCCTAAGCCTACAAACAGATGCCAGTTCCATAGCTGTGGGATAATTATCTTAGCCGTACTGTGGGCAGTCGAAAAGTTGTCTGGCGCGCTGGGCATTGAAGCTTCAAAATTATCATGGAAGCTGGTTGTTCCGTCGGACTAAACACATTGTCGCATCGGGCCAAAAATTAACAAGCGTACCGTTCTACGTCCACAAAATACTCCATCTTTTTCCCTATTCGGACGACCACCTCCCTGAACGAGATAGAACATCTATCTGAACTCCGCTTCGCGTTGGCCACGGCGGTACCGGACGAGAACTGAATAGTCGTGGCAGGTTTTTGCATTGAAGATGGCGTATTTACAACCTGCGTCGTAAGGACGCTAAAATCTACGTCACACACTATTATCAAATAGAGTTAAATTTAAAACCTGAATTAATTGCTTCTTTCTTTTCTTTTTTTTTGGTATCTGACGAAATAATCAACAATCTTTGTATCCAAATTTTTTGCTGATTCATATTTTTTTTACATTCAATGTATGATAAAAGAGTTTTTGAAGGATAAATCATTAAAATTCCTTTTATTAATTAATGTAGTTCATTACATAATTTTGTAGCATATGATATTGGTAAATTGTTGTGCTAAAATATGCATATGCAAAATAATGTAGTAGTTACAATTGCGACACAAATAAAACTATCTTACTCCTATGGGGTCCATGCTAGTGATGGGCGAATTCGAATGAAAAATAACACTGTTAAATTTAAAACCTGAATTAATTGCTTTGGTATCTATAATCAACAATCTTTGTATCCAAATTTTTTATTCCATTCAATATATGATAAAAGTTATTTGAAGGATAAATCATTAAAATTTCTTTTATTAATTAATGTAGTTCATTACATAATTTTGTAGCATATGATATTGGTAAATTGTTGTGCTAAAATATGCATATGCAAAATAATGTAGTAGTTACAATTGCGACACAAATAAAACTATCTTACTCCTATGGGGTCCATGCTAGTGATGGGCGAATTCGAAGGAAAAATAACCGTTTTCCGGTTGTTAAAATAACCTGTGTAATTCGGTTTTTGTTTTCAAGTATTCGAATGAAAAATAACCTGATGACTTTGTTCTTTTATATCTTAACGATCTTCACACTAATCACTCAAAGCGAAGTATCTTATTGCGCGTTTTATAATTTGTAATGAGATGACAAACATTGTAGAAGTAATAACTAAATATGAGATTATTAAATTATGGGCCTGAGCGTGATGAATAAAAATAAAATTTATTATATACGATTTTACTAGAAAAACTACGTTTTATTTAAGCTGCTATATAAAAGACGCCTTTAAAATGTACGTACCTGCAGGATGTGCAATCGGAAGTATGGGAGTGGTTAAATTGCTTGAAAATAATTGTATAAATGTTACAGTTATTAAGAACTGTTGATGTATGAAGGTAACAAATAACAAATACCTACATTTATCAAGAATGAATGCTCTTCCAGTTTATTATGCAGTATACAAAATAATAAATATGAATTTGTTAATTGCTACTTTGTATGTATTTTCATTTTTCAGCGTAATCTAATCACGTAATAATATAATTTAATACTGAAAGTATTCGAATTTATTCGAATACAAGTTACAATGCGGGTGATGCTCATGCGTACTGCTGAGCCTGAATTTATTTGAATGATCATTCAAATAATTATTCGATTATTAATATCATTTGAATACAATTAACCGGTTATCAAAATTATTCGGTTATTCCCATCACTAGTCTATGCTGTAGTATAGCAATAATACCAACTCGTGATGGTGTTGTATTTGGTGACGTAGGTCGCGTGGCGCTAGACGGTGACGTAATTTCATCACGCTTTGAGCTATATCCTGTAGATGCCGTACAAAAATTCATCACCATTTATATGATATTGCACCAAACAATAAAAACAGATTAGAGCCCCAGTGAAAATAAAATAGTTGACAGCAAACATCATTTTTATGTTTAGCGTTACAAACCCCTGAAATTGCCTATTATGAAAACATCGGCCATGTGTTGGCCCTAAACTTTCTTATACGTAGTCAGTGTATTTAGATTTGATAGTATTTAAATTAAAATATAAAATGTTTAAATTTCAAGAAAATATTTTCGTAAACGTATTAGAAATGATTACAATGAAGTAATTATGTAAAGCAGTATATATCTTACAAAATACAAAGTCAAAAGTGTACCAGTTACAAGATAATTACTATTCTTTATCTTATTTATATGTTTAAAATTTTCTAATAAGCTCTCTATCTAACAAAATATACCTAAAGGTGGGTCCAGACCAAACGCACCGAACCGTACGTTCGCGAACATTACAAATCGCTTCAATGTGGACGTTATATGGGGCACGAACGTGCATTGTTGTGCAGAAAACGCGCGGGAACAAACGTGATCCGAAGTCTGCCGGAAAAGTTAGTTTTATGGTCAGGTTTCTAAAAAAAACAATATATATTTTAGATTTAAATTGTTCAATACGAGAGTAGTCTAAACGTACAATTTTAATCTAGTATTTTTTAACATGCAAGAAAATATAATTATTCATAATACAATAAAAATTATTATTGCCGGGCGTTTTTTAGTTTTCAAATGAATTTAAAACCAACCAGCAAAATATTTATATATATATATATATATATATATATATATATATATATATATATATATATATATATATATATATAATACTTTAAATATTTTACTAACCTTTAAAACGCTGTTTCACTAAACTTATTTGTGGCAATAAATATTTTAATATCATAATGAGTTGACATGCATAGTAGATGCGATTTCATATATATATAATTTCCTATGCCTACGTAACTATGGCAATATAAATTAGATTAGATCTTGTAAGTGGTACACTTTTTGAAAAAATGTTTCAAAATACTAAAAAAAAGTTGTGCAAAATACTAATATCTCTCAACTTTATTTTAACTGTTTTTACTGCAAGTGCAGCCGTTTCAGAGATATTGAAGAAGTTGCAAAAAACGTCTTAAGTAAACATGCACTTCCGCTTTGAATATTCTTTTCAAAAATAAGAGGTTTTCTTCCCAGAAATATACAAATCTTAAGTTTAAAGTTTCATAATTTTATCTTCAACAGTGTAGGCTGTGGCGCTCTCATACACACAGACACACACATACATACACCCAAACACACACACACACACATACATACACCCAAACACACACACATACACACACACACACACACAGGCGTCAGTCCAAAAATAGTCAGGCTCGATTAAGGGACGGTCAAAAGGTGTATTTACGTTAAAATGTCAAGATTTTTTTTTTCATGAATACAATACTTACTTATTACTTCCTTTAAGAAAGTAAAAAACAGGTCTCAAATTATATTCGAGTGTGTTCTACTAATATGAATAAACACCCATCCCATATAGTGTTAAAAATATTTATTGAAAATAAACCCTACTTAATAAGGCAAAAGAATGCCAAGGATGTGACGCACTATCTCAATAAATAGAAGAACGCGCGAGACATTTAAACTATAATATTGTATCATATGTGAAATTATAAATTACCTTGTGGTACACATAGGTGAACTTTCATTCATGACTTTCGGGAAACCTGACGTACAACCTACGCAATTAATACAGAAAATTTATTTCAAAAGAAATAAACTCCTATATTATCCTCCATAGTAAGGTTACATGGTTTTACTGTAAACAATGTGATGGTAAAATATTATACAATAAATATTTAGTAAATAATAATACTTATTTTGAAACTTCTTTATTTTTAAGAAGATAAAGCAGCATGATTATTATATTCACTGACATTGAGCGATCGACATTTAATGCTTAGTATTGCAAAACTTAATATTTCGATTTCTTGATTAATCGTTATAAGGCTGTATATAATTTGTTTTGTACATTTATGCTGTTTAAAAATGTAATCCACGAATAAAAGCTTTTCGAATGAAGTATGCACTTTATAGTGAGTTCGCCAATGCTGAGCCACATGATCTTTGGGAAGCAATTGAGGTACAGGCAAGAGAAGATATGATAAATCTAAATTCGTCAATCGATCACATCATGACAACTTGGATTCAACAACCTGGTTATCCAGTAGTCCATGTTAACGTTAAAGCCGTTGGCATGTTGTCCTTTTCTCAGGTATTACAATTGAAAATGCTTTAATTGATTATTTTCTATATTATTTTGTGAATCATACAGGAACGTTTCTTCTTAACAAAAAATGATATGAGTTTGAATAACAAGTGGCATGTACCAATAAGTTTTACAACATCACAAGAACAAATTTACAATGATACAAAACCCAAATTCTGGCTTTTACCCAACGAACCAGAAAAATATATAATTGTTAAAAATTTGGATTGGATAATTGTTAACTTGCAAGGAAGTGGTAAGATTTTGTACTTTTTTCTAATTGTTTTATCATATCTATTAGACATTATAGTAGTTGTTTTATAATACTGAACCTAATATTTAATCAAAATTCATATTTTTCATAGGATATTACCGTGTGAACTACGACCAAACGCTATGGGAAAAGATAACTTCTGCTTTAAAATCAGAGAAAATTGGTAAAAATATTCATTATTTGAACAAAGCCCAACTAGTGGATGATGTCATGAACTTAGCCCGAGCTGGCCATGTAAATTATAGTGTTGCATTTAAGCTTATCAGTTATTTGTCAAATGAGAATAGTTATTTTCCGTGGTATTCAGCATTCAAAGCATTTACATTTTTATTACAACGATACAAAGATACCGATGCAACAGGCAAAAATCTACGTGCGTTCATCTTTAGTTTGATGGGAAAACTATTGATTGGCATGGATTTAACTAATCAAAATGACGATGATCAAATCGAAACTTTCAATCGCGTTCAGGCTCTGGAATGGTCATGCAATTTGGGACATGAAGAATGCGTCAACAATGCCACTGGTTTATTTAAAGAATTCATGAGATCATCAGATAAAGAGTACGTGAGAATATAGTAATTTAGTTAGCTTATTATGCCATATCGCCTAGTACGAAGAAGGAACATTCCTTATATCACCGACGATATTAATATTTTAATTGGGCAAGACCATGTTTGACAAAGTTTTAACTCAAAGTTCTGTTCGAGATTATTTGGGGCAATTTTTACGTATTTAAATATATTTAAAAGTGGAAATAGTTTCATATATGTATTTCTTAGAAACAGTGCGTTTGATTTGCATTTTTCCCTATTTACGTTTAATTTTAAATAGCTTTTTTTTAGCAAAAAAAAAACTAGCGTAGATTCGCTCACATTAATATAATTTTCGTATATATCAGAGAAGTATGATTGATTTGATATCTTGTGATGACCGTTTGTGAAGTGTGATTGTCGATATAAGAGTAAGACGTTGTGGTGAGCTGAGTACGAATAATCATTATTTAGTTGTTTCGCGTATGAATGAAACAAAAGATTGGTGCTAAAGAGTAATTAATACCAAGGGTATGATTCGAGTAAAATCAGCTCGTGTACATTGTGAGTCAGCTGCTGAAGAATATGCATGCAAGTTGAACGTTGATTTTTCTTCGTTTGTACCAAATGATGATTGTGATGGAAATGCGATTTGGAATGCATCTAAGAAGACAGTTGCAAGGTGTTCGACTGAAGTTTGTGATGTTGCAAGAGTGGGTGCGCGTGGCTAGAGTGCTTGGAGGAATGAAAGAGTAAAAGAGGCTATACGTAGAAAGAATGATGCATATCTTAGTTATTTAAATGTCAAGGATGTGTCAAGTGCTGATCATGATGCTTTCTTGACTGAATATAAATTGATGAAAAGAGAGACGAAAAGGATTGCGAATGAAAGCAACAAAATCATTGAGAAAGCATTGATTTAAAAGTTGATGACTGATTTTAGTTTAAATCGACAATTGTTTTGATCGAGTGAGAAGGAATAGAAAGATGACAGTTATACCAGTTGTGTGATAGCAATAAAGAAAGATTGTGGTAAATTACTATAGAATGAAACAGATGTAAGAGCTAGATGGTGTTAGTATTTTAAAAGTTTATATGGTGGATTAAGTGGATCCAATTGCGCATCAGATATAGCGCCAGATGTAGCGACAATTGATGAATGCATTATTAGTGAAGAAGATGTATATCAGTTACTGTTGAGAATGAAATGTGGTTAAGTTGCTGGTATATATGGTATTTCTATGGAAATGTTAAGATTTGGGAGAGGTAGTTTGTTCGATAGGTTGGTAAAGATGTTTATCTTTTGTCTGAAGAATGGCGTAGTTCAAAATAATTGAAAGAGTGCTGTGATTTGTCCTCTTTTTAGAGAAAGGTAGTTCGAGCAGGGCCATAAGTTTGTTAAGTGTTGTAGGCAAGTTGTATGGATGTGTTATAATTGGGATAGTCAGATATTTATCACGAATAAAAATTGCATGATATACAAGGTGTCTTTTTGCTTGGGAAAGGATGTGTAGAACAACTGTTCTCTCTTCGTATGATAGTCCAGAAGGCAATTAATAATAAAAAATTATTTTTTGCCTATTTCTGGGGTGCCGTCCCTCGGGGCAAATCCACAATTGGGCGAAGCACAAGGGGGTTGTTATTTCGTCGGCAAATAACGACACTTGTGTGATTTTGTAATGGTGCAAAGTCCTTTGATTTATTATTTATTTGATGTTGCTTGTACAACTGTAAAACCGAAACTGATCTTGCTTGACATATCATCGTATAAGTTAACATAACAATAGGCGAACATGCCAATCATATCATTGATATGGTAACATTTGCAACAACCATGGCGTGTTACTAAGAAGGAACCAATGTTTTGCAAACATCCTCCAAAGAAGGCTAAGCACTTGACTAAATGCAATATGTAAAAATTAACTTTGAAAATTGTATAATAAATGACTGAGATCATTAGGAATTGTATGGGTGGCTTGGACAGTGACTTTCTAGATCAAAAACAAACATATCATAGTATAGTCCGCGAGAGTTTAATGGTGCATTTTGAAAAAATATGGTGTGCATCGAACCTTTGTTAAATACCATACCATTGTTGTATGTTGGTAGTAAAGATGCAGTAAAAATTGATGGCAGATTGAGTGAGTGGTTTAATATTAAAATTGGTGTGAAACAAGGTTGCGTATGTCGCTCAAGCTATTGAATATATACATAGTTGTATTATAACGCCAGGCATTGTTTTGCGGTAGTGACGATGATGTAACTGTTGGTGGTATGACTGTTCTTGCTATAGGTTGTGCAAATGATCTCCTGCTCTTTAGTGAATCAGAAGGGCAACTGTGAAGGATAATACTAAATATAAGTGAAATATAAAACGATATGAATCTTGAACTAAATGTAGGCAAATCAAAAGTAATGGTGTTTGAAAAGAATGAAAGCAGGACTGTGTGAAACAATGTGGTAGATGGAAATCGACTAGATCTAGTTAATTCATTTGTTTATTTAGGCCGATTATTCTCTAGCGATGGAAAGAATGATTGCAAGTTGTAAGATTTTAGGGACATTATGAATGTTTGTTAGAAATTTTAACTGTTTTAAGGATGCAAGCTTATGTGTGTACAATGGTGTACTTGTGCCATAGTTTGTGTATGGAAGAGAATGTTGCGTTGGGCAAATCAAGTATAAAAAGCGCATGACTGCCGTGGAAATGACATTTGTGAGAAGTATTTCTGTTGTATGAAAGAAAGACGGAAAGAGAAATACGTGGGTGTATGATCAGCCCGATATTGTAAAAAATGTCGTACGTAGAATAAGTGAGCGTCAAATGAGGTAGTATGTATGTACATACAGTCTGCCACAAAAGTCTTGGTACACCTATCAAAATCGCTAAATTAATGAGAAAATCACAATTTTAAATTAAAATAATAACACTTAAATATTAGTTTACTCTAGACTAGATCATAAAATCAGCAAAATGTAAATTAAAACATTTATTTGTGCTTAAATAACGATTTTTTTAAAATATGACCACACAAAAGTGATCGCACATTTCCGACAATGCAGATTAGCTCAGATTTTTTTTTTAAATTTTAATTTTATATACTATGTATTCATACGAGCTAACATTATGGTGAGTACTTGTTAATTTTAGTCAGTAATCAAAACAGGGCCTAGAAAGTGGTGAAAGAATGGTTATTATACAACGTCCCAAAACAACTTAATTCGCCATTCACAAGATCTCAATCCAATCGAGCACGTTTGGGATGAACTCGAAAAAAGAATTCGAAAGAAGAATTCGAAAATTTGAAATTAAAAGTCGAGATTCTCTCAAAAATGCTCTACAAACTGCGTGGGATTCAATTCTCTCTTCCGTCACAGAAAATCTTGTTCAATCAATGCCAAAAAGACTAAAGTCAGTGCTAGAAACGAAAAGTGGTCCAACGAAATATTCAAAGGACGTAGAAATGAAAAACTGCTATTATTTTGTTTGTACGAACACTTTTGTGGGGTCACAGTTTTGTTAAAATCATTATTTAGGAATAAACAATTTTTTTTGTTTACGTTTTTCTGATTTAATAATCTAAGTGTTAATTACTACTACTAATGTTTTAGTAATATTATTATAATTAAGATTTTGATTTTATCCTAAATTTAGCTATATTGATAGGTGTACGAAGGCTTTTGTGACTGACTATGTATGTACGATTGTATATATACGAGGGTGGTCTGAAAAGTTTCCGACCTAACAAAGATACAAGACATTTTTTCAGATTTTTATTTTTCAACATAGTCTCCTTGTAACTCTCCCAGCGATGCTCCCATCTCTGTAACCCGTCCAAATAGTACTCGGCGTTTTTCTCTGCAAAATAATTGTTCACGAAGGTGATTGCCTATTCATTTGACGAAAATATCTGTCCTCCGAGCGCAATTTTTAGGTGAGGGAACAAAAAGAAGTCGCTTGGGGCTAGATCTGGTGAGTAAGGCGGATGGTCAAGCAGTTCAAACCGTAAATCGTGGATTTTCGCCATGGCAACCGCTAAGGTGTGAGACACGTTTTTGGTCTAACGTGAGCAAACGCGGCACCCAACGCGCGGACAGCTTTCTCATGTCTAAATGTTGATTTAATATGTGACAAACACGTTCTTTTGACACGTTCATAACCTCTGCTATCTCTCTCACTTTAATTCGGCGGTCGTCTAGCACCATTTCGTGAACTTTGGCGATGTTTTCGTCGGTAGTTGCAGTTTTTGGACGTCCCGAACGTTCATCGTCTTCCAAGCTCTTACGGCCACGTTTAAATTCAGCTGCCCAAAATTTCACTGTGATAAATGATGGTGCAGAGTCCTCATACACAGAATTTAACTCATCTTTGATTTGCGTAGGCGTATTGCCTTTCAAAAACAAATATTTGATGACAACTCGATACTCGATTTTGTCCATTTTCATAAAAACACTCACATCAACTCACTCAAACGACTGTTACATAACAACTGCGCGTCCAAAATGGCTGAAACTTTGGTGAGTAACTGTCAACAGATGAACAACGAAATTCTCTAGCTTTTATTCACGAGTGCTGCTATCTTCATGTTGAGGTCGGAAACTTTTCAGACCACCCTCGTATATATATATATATATATATATATATATATATATATATATATATATATATACTTTCATAAAATTTGTAAGGATAGAGTGTAATGGCGAAAGATGGTCAAAATGTGCATGAATATAAAAGTTTTCTGCCACTACATGTGATGGAACTAGGTATGATGCTATGTATATATATATTTATGTTTGGATGTAAGCCTTAATGCCACAAGTAACAATTTTACTAACCGTTCTTTTATAAAAATCTAACATTGTTTATTGAAATTGGATTTTTTGCAGGACACTAATTCCAAAGAATCTAAAAAGCGTTGTGTATTGCTCTGCTTTACGAGCGGGAGGTATAGATGAATTTGATTTCTTATGGACCAGATTTACAAGATCAAATGTAGCTGCTGAAAAAGTTAGAATATTGAATGTACTTGGATGTACCAATAATGACATTTTATTGATGAAGTACGTTCTACTAAAAATAAGTATATGCCTCTATATTTACTATGTAAAATAACAATCTAAAAATTAATATTTCTTCAATCATATATAATCGCTTTATTAAATACATGATAATATTTAGGTGTCAGCTTATACTTACATACATAAAACATTATTACAATAGATTTGTGTCATCTATATAAACATCAGAGGTATGTACTGGTATATGTCTTCTTCATACTAAATACGTAAGCGCCAAGAAGATAAAAAAGTATAGCTATATCGATTGTTTAACAATGGTTTGAGCCATGGCCTCTAGTTTCGTTATTTTAAGTATAATGTTTTTTTATGTTAATTGTGGCGTGGTGAAATTATATTGCAAAGAATAGGTGAACGCGTGTTATGGTGTACAATGTTCTATTTTATTATCATCCGAATTGTGAAGGGAATTAAAATTAATTTGTTTGTAAATTGTCAAATTCATTTTTACTTCAAACTTCAGTCTAAAGCACACAATGGCATCATCTGGTCGGCGTGATGTACCATCTGTCCCCTCACTTTTTCGTCCACTTTATGTGATTGTATCATAAACATATATTGTTATAGCGTCACACCTTGTCCAAAATTTGATGCAATTTTAAGTTAGTTTCAAAGGAAGATATTGTTTGATTTTGAACATCAATAGACGGTAATGTGCTGTTTGTTTTTGTTCTTACAAATGCCGACTTCAAACAGGACAAAACTTTTTCGATATAGTAGACATTCGATGCTCCTAGCGGTTTTTCAGAATCATTGAAATAGAGTTTTGGCATGAGTAGTAAAAATTCATCCCTGGAAGTGGCATCTGTTATTGCTGGATTCTGACGCGATTTATTTCGTGACCAATAAATAAATATATCTGAAACGCGATTATAAGACATGATTAATACAACCCTGTATGACCTTGATTTCTTCTAGTGATGATCTTTGCATAACTTTCTTCTAGAGTAGATTTATATAGTGCTGCTACTGGACTTTTTGAAAAACATTTTTGCTATTATTATGTATCTTTCTTCTTGAGGTTCTCTTTCCTGTGATTTTGTCTACATTTTTGTACCAAACTAATTTGGAAACGAACGCCAGTTGTAAAAGCGACGCTCTCTGGCTGAGAATCTTCTTTATGCGTGGTCACAAATACGAGTCCCCATACACAGAATCCAACTCATCTTTGATTTGCGTAGGCGTATTGCCTTTCAAAAACAAATATTTGATGACAGCTCGATACTCGATTTTGTCCATTTTCATAAAAACACTCACATCAACTCACTCAAACGACTGTTACATAACAACTGCGCGTCCAAAATGGCTGAAACTTTGGTGAGTAACTGTCAACAGATGAACAACGAAATTCCCTAGCTTTTATTTACGAGTGCTGCTATCTTCATATTGAGGTCGGAAACTTTTCAGACCTCCTTCGTAGATGCATAGTCCTCGTCTCTACTATTGTTGCCATCATAGTAAGGATCAACCTCACCTTCAGATTATTTTTCGACTTAGAATCAGTATTATCTTCTTTGAATAAAAGTCCGGATAAACTGTCTCGTAAAAATTTTAATTGTTTGCGTGTAAAATTATTATGCTATCTATAAAAAACAAGGTGGATATACTAGAGCTGGTTCTGTTTCAGACAAAAGCCGGTTCACACTAAAGGTGTTTTAGGATTCACAGTAAATTTAACATTTTTGGAAAAATAAATCCCGTTTTCCAATAGTACAGGAATTTGTCATTTCCAACTCATTCGTTATTAATAACTACTGCAAATTGTTAATATGATTTTTAGAAAAAAGCTAATAAACGACTAACATCTATGGTATATTTATGAAAACGACTCGAAAACTATTAAATTAATGCCACTCAACAGGAATACTTCAAGCGAACACTTGCCCCATATGCACGTGATCAGAAGAAAGATCTGAGCATAACAAATTGAACTGATAGTGAGCCCATAACTACTAACAAATCGCATCTCAGTGCATTATCAAATAATATTTTACAATTCAATTTTCACAAATATTCTTTGGAACGTATATATCTCCGAGTTATTGAAAAGGTTACAGTTAAAAATGTGACTGGGTGTGGCAATACAATTTCATTAATATTATAAATATATTTTACAGCTATATAGACCAAAACTCACATAATATTAGCTATCTTTGAAGCAATATAAATCAAACAAAAACGCATCTTGTAACTGAAGATAAAATAAACATCGGCCATGTTATTGGCCCTAAACTTTCTTTTACGTAGTCAGTATATTTTGATTTGATAATATATAAATTAAAATATAAAATGTTAAAATTTAAAAGAAAATATTTTCATTCATTATGTCCAGTAAAACTGTAAAGTTAGATTATTGTCAGATTTCTAATAAAACGTATGTATTTTAGATTTAAAATGTTCGATTCTATAGTAATATACAGAAAATACAATTATTCATTACAAATTATTAAAAATTATTATGGCCGGACATTTATATTATATATAATATTTTAAATTATTTACTAACCTTTGTAACGCTTTTTCACTAAACTTATTTGTAACAATGACAATAAATGTTAAATGTCAAAATATTTGAATATTTAAAACAATTGACATGCGATTTATTATTACGTAAACATGCGATTTATTATATATAATTTCCCATACTTACGGAACTATGGCAATATCAATAAGATAAGATCTTGTAACTGGTACTTTTTGAAGAAATGTTTCAAACAAAAGTTGTGCAGAATACTAATATCTTTGAATGTTAATGTAACTATATTTATTGTAAGTACAGCCGTTTCGGAGATATTGCAGAAATGACAAAAAATGACTCAAGTAAACATGCACTTCTGGTTTGAATATGCTTTTCAAAAATAGGAGGTTTTCCTCCCAGGCATATACAAATCTTAAGTTTGAAGTTTCATAATTTTATCTTTAACGGTGTAGGCTGTAGAGCGCACACAGCCACACACACACACACACACACACACAGACGTCATTACAAAAATAGTCAGACTCGATTCAAGCAATGTCAAAAGATGTATTTTCGTTAAAATTTCGAGAATTTTTACTTTCTTTTACGAAGTATAAGTAAGTATTGTAATCACGAAAAAAAAAATTCTCGAAATTTTTACGGAAATGCACCTTTTGACCTTCCCTGAATCGAGTCTGACTATTTTTGGAATGACGTCTGTGTGTGTGTGTGTGTGTGTGTGTGGCTTTGTGCGCTCTACAGCCTACACCGTTAAAGATAAAATTATTAAACTTCAAACTTAAGATTTGTATATGTCTGGCTTTTCGCCATTCCCCCGATTCAGGAAGGTCATTACCGTTAAAACAAATCTTAAGTTTAAAGTTTCATCATGACCTTCCCTATCTTCAACGGTGTAGGCTGTAGAGCGCATACACACAGACACACCCAGACACAGACACACACACACACCAGTTACAAGATCCATATTCCGTAGGTATGGGAAATTATATATAATAAAAAAATAGTCAGACTCGATTCAGGGAAGGTCAAAAGGTGTATTACCGTTAAAATTTCGAGAATCTTTTTTTTTCGTGATTACGTAAAAGAAATAGTTGGCCGATGTTTTTTTCTTATTACTTATTACTTCGTAAAAGGAAGTAAAAAGTTGTTACTTTATAAAAACATATATTTCACATGCCCTGAATCTGAACAAATATTTTATATAATGATATCCTTAGATTGCACTTGGATGCATGATTAGCGCTGGCTCGTTCATTCGACCGAAACTTGTCACTCTATATTTTCTGAAGATTTTATGTTAATAATACTAGATATGTATATGTGCGTTAAGCTTTAACTCATTAAATGTTACAGAGCTTTGAACTATTCAATATCAGATGACATAAGACAACAAGATGCTTCATATGTATTTACATCCGTATACACTGGAAACTCGAAAGGTGTTGACATAGCGTTTGATTTCTTGCAGGAAAACTATATTGAAATTGCAAAGAAGTGAGGAATGATAATTCTCTTATATATTTATAAAATTCTGTATTTTTGTCAAAAAACTTAGAAAGCTGATAATTATAATTCAATTTGCAGCGTGCATTGTTAGACAGCTATTACAAATATTAACTTCATATTTCATTAATTGGATTATTTTTTTAGATTAATTAGTTAAAAATAAACATGTTTTTAGGTATGGCGGTATGAACGCTTTAGGAGATACAATGATTGGTTTGGCAGCTCGTTTAAATACCAAGGAGCAAGTAAAGAAAGTAAGTTTCCATAATTTTCACTTTTTTATACAAGGTAATAAGTAAGTATTGTAATTATAGTAAAACTTGATCTCGATATTTTAACGGCAATATACATTTTGACCGGCTGAACCGAGGCTGACTAGTATTAGAATGACTTCTCTCTCTCTGTGTATTTTTGTTGAGGCTATACTCAAGAAAAGTAAAACTTAATTTTATAGATGGCTCTCAAGGATATCTCCTATTTTTGAAAAGAATTTGCAAACCGGAAGTGCACTTCAGTAATTTTTTATCGTTTCTTCAATAAATCTATAATGGCTGCAGGTACGGTGAAAATAGGTATTTCCAAATTGAAAGATAATACATTTTTTTGACAAGATTCCAAAAAAATTGCACTTTTATAAATTAATTTTTTGAATGCTTCTATCCAACCTTACAAATCTATTTTAATGGACTAAAAGGGATGCCAAATGTAGTGTGTTCCATCTTGCACTATAGTAGCAGTGACGCCCCATCTTAAGTGTTACTATTTCACAAAGCTGTAGGAGAAAAGCCAACTAGATAAAAAGTAAATTTGTTCTATTTGAACCTAATTAGGGAATTTGGCAGGAATGAAAATTTATATCTATAAAATTAATTCAACTAAACCTGTAAATATTTTAAAGCAAAACCAAATAGACAAAAATAATTTGCCATCGATTGCCACAAATAGAGTCAGAGAAAAGTATTTTAACGTAAAGGCTAATCTACAAAATATTGTAGATTTGAAGACTATACCCTGTAAGGTAATAATCATATTTTCATGAATTAAAAAAAATATGAGTGTATGAGCAATGCGTAATTTTAAGTTATGTCCTACATTTAATAGATAAGAGCCAGATGAGATGGTATGGTCATGTTGAGAGAATGCCGAATGAAAGATTGAGGAATATTTACGTGGGCGAGATGAATGATGTGCAAATGCAAGAACATTCTCGACATAAAAGAATAAATATGATTAAGAATAAGTTACGCGATAGATAACTTATGAGCAAGCGGAATAGGAGAGCTTGATGAAACAGAAAAAAGCAAAAGAAGTTTGTTAAGATAGATTAGAATAGCGATTGTCTAGCTGATATAAAGGGTATTTTGGTCATCCCATTTGAAGGTAATACTCGTACGCATGAATTTTATTTTATTATTCTGCCTATCACTTGACATTCTTGTACAAAGTAGATATATTTTGTTAAGATAAGACGGTTATTATAAATACAAATGTTTTACTTTAAAGAAAATTAATTGTTTATATATTGACATGCATAGTTCTGATTCATTAAATATAATTTCCCACCCCAATGTAACTATGGTAACACAAATAAGAAATTTAAGAGTTTCAGTAGGGGTTTTTACTTTCTTTTACGAAG
>JADQWA010000094.1:0-153996 GCA_018344505.1 Nebria ingens riversi
CGTTCGCGAACGTCACACCTCTAGCATGCACCAAACACTGGCGAAGCCTGTCAAACGGTCGGTGTGTGTTTTCGTTATTTTAAATTTCAAATGAAGTAAATGAACAATTTTCGTTAAATAAAAAAATGAATAGTGAAGTTAGTGTTGAGAAATTCGCTTCGACCGAATATGAAGTGCAACATTTTGGATTTAGTTCCATAGATTTCGAACTACAATGTATGTATTTATAAGTCTAACCTCAATATTTTCACTATTAAATCTACTTAAAAATCGTTTAATTTAAGTTCATAATGAGATAAATCAGACAATAAAATCTATTCATGAAGATATGCAAAAATGTATTGCAACCAAATTAAATTTAAACGAAGTAAAAAGTGATATATTGAAGTGCGAAATTTTAAATTTAACAAATCGATATAAACAAATTGCTGATAAATCGTTTAAAACACATATGGTAAGCTTCATCTAGTATTTTATCTGTTCAATTACAAATTGATGTTTTATTTTATCCAAGATCGATATCAGGAAATATTTTTCAATACCTCCAAATGTTTTATTAGAAAACGATAAAATTCATGAGTATGACTCAAAAGAAAATATTGATGACTTACAAAGTGAGATCGATAGTTTGGAAAAAGAATATTTAAAAGTAAGTTTTAATTCAATTTTTTTGCGTTACGTCTTTGTTACATTGGTGATACATTTAAAATAAATTTTATATTTGTTTCAGGAAAAATGTTTGTTAGTGGTATACCAACAAGAAATAGATAATTTCAAGAAAATCGAAGGTCTACAAGAAGAATTACAATTAAAACTAAACCAAATGAATATAATTCCAGAAATATTGAAGCAACAGAAAACTATAAATGAATTGGGTAAAAGGTATTTGAAGAACATTGGTCGACTGGAGAATGAATGTGTCGTTAATTTAAGGCCGCAATTAGATGATTTAAAACATAAAAATATGAATAAAAAAACGGGTAAATGGGTTCCATTAATATAATAATAAATATATATATATATATATGTATTTATATATATATATATATATATATATATATATATATATATATATATATATATATTATATTTATATATATATATTATATATATATATATATATATATATATATATATATATATATATATATATATATATATATATTTTGTATATACTAATTCAAATTTTAATTATTTTAACATTTAGTGTTTGTTATATATATTTACAAAAAATTATTATCAAATACTCAATTACGAAATCATAATAATAGATAAGTTTTAAACAATTTTAAATGCAAGAAAAGTCAATTTTGTACAATTTTAAATATAAATAAATAAATAAAAATTATATTTCGAACAAACACACATATTAGACAATTATATCAAATTCTAAAAATTTGATCAAAACTCAATTTTGTCACAAATCTAAATCGACTTCATTATCTTGTAATAATTTTAAAGTATTAAAACACACTTATATTTACACTACCTATATACTATAATATAATATAAGTAATTTTTGACACAATACTGGTCAACAAACCCAAAAGTAACTTTAATTCAATATTATGCAACTTTAAAAAAAAAACTACTCCAAAATATGTTATAGGGAATTAAAAAATACATATTAGAATTTAGTCTTTTGTTTTACTTAAAAATAATTAAATTATTTTATTGGAATACACAACTAGCTGTCACAAAACGTTCAATATTCGTGCGAAACCTTTATAGATAAATACCCCATCACAGATAATGGCCATGCGGTGTAGGCTGCTGGTTATGGTGCACATGAGCATGGGAATGCATTACGTGATGGGGTAATGTCAAGGTATGTGTCATTGTTGATGTGTCAAACATAATTGTCGGTTGACACATCAGTAAAGGCTCCGACAGATCGGCTGATGCAATCGAAATCGGAACAGCGGTTAGTTGCTGATGAGCGTTTGTGGATATTTTAATCGGCTGTAAATTGGTCGTTGTGGGAATAGTTGGTAACGGTGGTAGCGGCAGCGGTTCTGGCTGCTGTGGACAGTTGTGGACGAAAAATGCGAATGGTACTTCCGTGTTTACTGGGTGAAGATGATTGAAATTTATCTAAAAAATGTATAGCGGTCTCAATCATTATTCACTTTGTGATAGGAATAATATTTATTTATAGTTAGGAACCTAAGAAAATATAGATGAGGGATGAAAATGAAAAACTTTTATTTATATAAACATTTGATCCTTTGTAATCCTAAAGTTCAAGGTCAAAGTGTAATGTTATAATACAATTTAAACATTAGAATAATCAAAATATTACCTTGACAACGGCATTAAGACCCATCCGAATGTGTTTATTTTTTCGCCTAGTCAACGGGGTGTCTGTCAACACTTTCATATCCAATACACCTCTGCACCTTCGGGCATCAAACAAAAGTTCTTTCTGCACTTTACCACCGCCATGTGTCCAGCACTGATACTGTTTTCGAAACCGAATTTTCGGGCCTGTATTGGAGATTTTTTTCACCCACACTGTGTTGGTAGCGTTTGTAAACATTTCCACCCACTGATCGCACAACCCATTAAAATCGTCGTTGTTATGGTCGATTTCTGTACGTATTCGTATCTCGAAATCTTTATCGTTTACCCATTTCAGAAGAATTATTTCAAATTTGCGCTCCAAAGATGTTAAAATTTCGGTAAAATCAGATCTAGCCTGTTGGGCCCCGGCCATTTTATATATATACTACTGCGTTTGTTGTGCCGAGATTGAAAATATTTTCATGATTTTATAAACTAATACAATACTAAATTAACAATTACTTAATATTAAAACTTTTATATACATTCCAATCAATCACTTTTATGCCAAAGGATAACATATTTAATCTTCATTATGCAAATAAATTATTTGATATAAAAATGTAATTTATAAATAACGCACTAATGTTAATAAATGTAAAAAAGAAAGAATTAAAACTTTTATTTCATCCTAAACAAGTAAATGATGGTAATTATAGTTTAAATCGGTATATCGTTCATATAAAATATTTTTTCGCTACACTATTTGGGGTTATTTTCAATGACATTTACAAACGGCAACGTTGCATTTTTGTGACATAATCTTAACCTATAAATTTAGTGTTATCATTTTACAGATGTTTTGTTAGATAATCAAATGAAAATTCCTAATTTTCTTAAAAGTTTATTCTTAGGTGTACCTATCGGTGTTACATTTTTTGATTCGGTTGGGTATATAGCTCGCGTGGATGGTATTTCTATGCAACCAGCTCTAAATCCGAACGAAAGTATAACTGATTACGTTTATTTAAACCGTTGGGCTGTGAGGGATTTAGACATACATAGAGGCGATATAGTAGCGTGTATTTCACCCAAAAATCCAAATGTAAAAATAATTAAACGAGTTGTGGGTATACAAGGTAAGAAATTTGGTTACATATGTACTTTTACCAGCAAATGTGCATAATATGTAATAAGTGTTGCCAACATAAAATTTTAAAAAATCCCTAGTATCATTCCTCGTAAAAATGGCAACACTGTATACGTACACCGAAAAGGGTTCTAATTTGTTTCGTATCCGGTTCTAAAATTCATCGAATACATTGTGTAAATTACAAATTTAAAAAATGGATCTTTATTTTATAATCGCGATCCTCTTTTTAATTTATATATTACCCAATAAGAAAAATTAGAAAATAGATCTTATTTTATTATTTGCGCGGTTCAACTAAATGAATATTAAATATTTTGCTTAATTTATAACTTTAGATTATATTATAAATAAGATGCGATTTGTTACAAATAAATGCGTGATTTGAGGTTTAACAATTTCCAATTTTATTTCCTGAATTGTTTAGTTAGTTAATTACGATTATTCTTATTTCATGACAATTAATATAGATTAGGTATTTAATAGTGGTAGGAAGATATAGATAATTACGACGAAAATCGACTTAAGCTCTGATTTTTTTGAAATTTTCTCAACTTTAAATTCTTAAATATTTCGATGCGATTCTAATGTTTAGTCCTCACTACGTAATAATTATAGTTTGATTATCTAATTCAACAATAATTAGCGAATGTAAATGAGTATAAATACTCATTGGGGTGTCTAAATAAATAAAAACAACGTATTACCCCAGTAAACATTTAGTCGAATGTAACATCTTAGCAATAAATCAGACATGTAACAAGCCTATGTTTCGTTTTCATAACGCAATAGAGACATTACATGTGACTAAATGTTTATTGTTGTACAACTAATCCACTTTTGCTATCTATACATCTAAATAATAAGACACCTAAATAATATTTGGAAACAAATAAATTTTTTAAAATTATGACTACTGATAACTAAAATATTTTGAATTAATGTTGTAATTCTTTGGTTCAAAACTTTCCTCTCTCGTATAAATATTATAGGAGATACAATACTTACACGAGGATATAAAACTGAAATAGTACGAGTGCCAGAAGGGCACTGTTGGGTTGAAGGTGACCATGTTGGTCATTCAATGGACTCAAATTCGTTTGGACCAATTTCTTTAGGTCTTATTACCGCGAAAGCGTCTTGTATAGTTTGGCCACCGGCGAGGTGGCAGTGTATAGAACCGTTTTTACCGGACGATAGAAAACCTCTAAATTTAAAACGAAATTATGCGGGCTGTGTCATTTGTTGAGAATATCGAATTTGATTTTGAGGGGCCCGTTTTGAGAAACGGACTCACTTTAGGCGACGTAGATAATGATGGAAATGTAGAATTAGTTATTGGTAGTGAAGAAGGCCGGTTAAGTATATTCAAGGTATTCTACATTACACCCAGTAAATGAACGCTCTTTTAAATATATTTATTTTAAGAGCACTGAATGCTGGCAAACAATTACCGGTCTAGGGTTTATTGCATCTGTAGTCATTGGGGATGTTTTGAATTGCAAACAAAATTGTTTAGTAATTATAAGCGCTGATGGATGGTGTCATATTTATCGATCGAAAATTATCGATTCTGATCAACCTACGTTGGAAACTGATACATCTTCACAAACTGATCCGGAAGAAAATAAAATTAATAAAAACGAGCATTTAGAATGTATACATCGACAACGAATTCCAGCGAATACAAAAGTAAACAAATTGTCAATTGTTTTAATAAAAATTACATTTAATAAACAATTTAAAATATGTTCTTCAATACATATTTTATTTTAAACAGGTAGCTTTATTAGGGGATATAGACGGAGATGGTTCAATCGAACTCGTTCTGGGTCTAACCGATCGCGTTGTTCGATCATATCGATGGATTGATAGTCCTAAATTAGTAACAAGTGTTACAGCATCAAATACTACTGGCCAATCCAGTAAAAATATCAAAAATCTTCTAGGTATTTTGGTCACAACCTTCCGTCATATATACGTATATAAAATTTAAAACTTACGTTTATATTGAAGGAAAACTTGTTGGATTGAATAAATGGGAATGCGCAAATCAAATCGGTTCAGTCACATTACACCATTCACTTGATGGATCACCATGTTTATTAGTTGCACAACCCGGTGGTACTTTTATGCGAATAAAATGCCAAACGGAGGACGCCGAGTCTGAGCCGATCACAGAAAATTTCGATGTGTCCGAAAATAAAAGGTAAATTCGCACTTGTTCTGCTGTGATTACTAATACAACATGTTTCATAAACATCTAAACCAATTAGTGTTTTGCGTTTATTAATATAAATACTTTAAAGTATAAATAAATGGTGTCTAATTTTAATATAATTGCGCAAATTCAACAAAAGTTATTTTAAATTTTATAGTTTAGATAAAATAATTATTTTAGTGTACATAGCGAAAGTTTTGCGGCCTCTTTTGTTGATTACCAATTCCTTGGTTTATCCCGAATGCGTAATCAAAATATTTCCACCGAAATTCTCGGCGATTTTAATACAAATGATTCGAACACTGACACAGAAAATAAGGGTAAACCTTATGCTGTCGCCACGTTAGATGGAACTATTATGTTGGTACTGGATGAGACTATTCTTTGGTAAGTTTCGTTATGAATGAATTAGTACTAAAAATAAATGCTTTTGAACTAAAATTGATTACTTTTGAATAAAAATATGAATTTATTTATTCGGAAACAAAACAATTTATGTAAATCATTAAGGGCAATACAAGTAGACCATCAAACATTCGCACTGACAAAACTTGACGTCACTGGTAACGGAAGTGACGATATTGTTGTTTGCTCGTGGGACGGACAAACATATTTACTTGATCAAGATAAAAATAGTGTGCGTTTTCAACTAGATGAACCAGTTCAGGCATTTTGCAGTGGTCATTACACTGTTATACCCGGTGAACAAGCGGTACCTTGTCTAGTTTACGTGACATTTTGGAATAAAGTATAGTGTTCTATTTTGAACAACGTCGCCAACTTTTGAATATTCATTTTATTTCAGATTTATCTATTTTATGATATTCATTTACCAAGCATGACTGTTAAACGTTTTAATCCCGATCTAACTAAATATGAATGTATAGACCAGATTAAAAATATGTTAAAATTGAAAGATGAAGAATTAACGCGTAGAAGTAAACAACGAATTGTTGAGTACCTGTTGTATGGAGTAAAAATATAAATGTTTATTGTAGAATTATGTAAATAAAATATGATAGAAATAGTTTTTATATGCCTATAAAAAATCTTATGTATATCATGTATTTGGTTTATTAAAATTTAAATATTATCTATAATAATTTGTTATTTCAGTCTAAAAAATGTTTACATTTGAAATTAGGCCTATTGCATAATTATAATTTATGTTTTTAAACAGAATTCAAAATAGCTGCCGTCTTCTATCGCAATAAATTTTCATTTACTTCTTCGTACAATTAGGTGTATAGGTCTATATACACAGCTACTAAAAAAAATAGCATTGTATTTCCTATATATCATAAAAAAGTCACTACCCGGTATACGGATTTTTCTAATGTAAAGTAAATATTAAACCACTTTTTAATTACAGTATGCATTATCATTGTATTTGCCAACCATTATTTGAAGTTGTACTATATCAAATCTCACATACCAACAAATATATATATATATATATATATATATATATATATATATATATATATATATTTTGTACAATATTTATTTGAAGAATGATATATTTACTGTTAATATTAACAAAAGTACACATTTGTGTATTTTATATAAAATACAGAAAGCATCTAATAATGATTGCATCATTAATAGCTATAAATTCTTTGAAAGTTCTGGCACTGTTTATCGTGTTATTACAGGATCTTAATTAATTATGTTGAACGAAAATAAGTAAAAACTTGTTTTGTGAGCTATGGTGTGGCAGTATATGTATTGTGTTCGTCACTGTCGGTCATATAAAAGCCTATATAATACGTAAAAACTCTCTTGTAAGTGTGTTAAAAGTGGTTAAAAACTATACAAACTATGAGAATAGTGTATATCTTGAAGACGACAGCTATTGTGAATTTTGTTTGAACGTAAAACACCTATGTATATAGAAGATTTCAAGATATGTAAGTACATTTTATATCAAAAATTATCTTTACAATTTTCGATGAATTTTCAAAATAACATGGGATGGTTTGGCACAAATATTGTTTCAATCTGACTAGGCTAATATTTCGAAACTAAACTAAATGGTCGTACATTTGTTAATTACATTATAGATACATCACACTTGCATACTGATATTTTAAAGAATTAGTTAACATTATTTTCATTTTCGATCCCAATTTGTTGTGTTGTAAAACCAGGAGGATTCGTCTCTTGATTTGCTCCAACTACTTTCTAAACTATTTTCCTATAATAAAATCAAAATTACATTTAAACCGCGACTGGTGTTGCGCTTGAAAACTTACCCCGACATTAAATTGTGAATGAGACATTGCACTAGACGAACTTAAATAGTCCATATTTGTATAGTATGAGTAATTTTGATAACAATTTGTTGAGCTCTGAGCACTTGTTGTTAAGCTAGACGATTGACTTGGTGAGCACCATGATCTGTGTTGGTCTAAAGCTAAACTATCGATAGCTGCTGGTGACCATATACTGTTAGTATTTGATGAACTATTTGTATAAGGGACTGTTGATATCTATAACATTTATGTTAAAATTGTACTTTAAGTTGAATTTCAAAAAAAAAGGCGCTAGAGGCAACATTAAATTTGCAAACAATTATTGGTGGTGTGATTTTGAATTAAATAATTTAAGGCGCAAATATATTTTATGTAGTTAACTTACGCCGGTAGGTGTGCTGGCGTTGCTGGTTGAGGTGATCAACTGTGGTTTAATATAGTTCGGACTATCCCTCAACTGTGGCGTTGTATGGATCGTTGGTGAACTTGTTGTAGAACTAAAAAATGATACATTTTATTTTGGTTGTTATATATGTAGGTATATTTTTAATTAACGCGAAACAGGAAAGTTTAATATTGCTTACGTAATACGAATGAAACGTGCCCTACCTGGTATTTGTGTTGCTATTGTTTGAAACGGGCGGCGATGATTTAGTTAACACAGCAGCAGAAGTTTTACTTTTAATCCTGATTGTTTTCTCGGCACTTTGTTGCTGATTGTGCTGTTTCTGTTGTTGTCTACATTTTGCTCGTCTATTTTTGAACCATACCTGCAAATGACACTAAAATTAATCTATCTTGTTCTTTACAAAACTTTCAGACATTATTGAGTGATTATTTTATGTAATACTATGTTTTGTTTCTCAATCATATCTAAATAATTATTTCTGATTTTAAATATCAATCTGATATAAATTCTGGGATTTAGTTCAATAATCTTTGTTTTTGTTATATATATATATATATATATATATATATATATATATATATATATATATATATATATATATATATTATTTTAAAGTAAAACCCTAAATACCTTTAAAATTAAATGTATAAAATAATAATGGGATTATAGACATATACCTAGACAAAATGCTTATATTTTTCCAATCTATGATTTTTATCCGAGCAAGTTAGCTTTTGAAGTAAAAAAAATTGTTACGTAAATTGTGTCCATGGCTAAGGATTAATTTCAATTACGCTAGTGTTTTACGTACGGAAACCAAATACCTAGTATGCGCAAGAGATTCAAAGGTTTCACTGGTAACATAAGTAGAACTAATCATTGATTTTTCCGATGTTTTTCACATTTTCATTTGACTTATAAATGTATGTACATATATCGTAGTCTTCGTTATACATCATGCGTGGTCGAGATGGTTACGCTATATTTGTGAATGCCTCTGAACTGTACAGAGTACACAATCATACATGATATAGGATAGGAACGTGTTAAATACAATATATGTGTTACACCCCATGCTGTCGAATGATATATTACCTAACCCTGGTGTTCGCTAGTTTTCCTAGTTCGGTACACTACAATACACAAGCGGGAACTGCGTTTCACTAAGAAAATTATTCTTACATTCGGCAGTGATTTGTTGATGAAAACTTTCACATTTTATAAGATAAATACGATAGATATTTTATATTTAGTAGAATCTCACTCGACGCCTAACTTCGAAGCGTTATCAACAAACTATTTTTGATCTCTCTACACAGACATGACTGTATATTTATAACCAATATATTAATATTACTAGTTAATACTTAGAATACGCGTATAAATTGCCAATAATAATATATCTTAAAGATTTTTCTAAAAATTGGAGGATGCAATATAAATTCGGATATTTGATACTTAAGAATTTGCTTATTTCATTTTTTGATTCATTATAATTCCAAATGATTATGCCTTTATTTATTTGCCGCTTTACGAAAATACTAACCAATTGTTGGAAAAGTGTAGGGGCGTGTAATGGGTAAATACCGTATTTTTTCCTTGTTGCAAGAGGTCGACACAATACTCCCCTGACAGAACAGTAAAAGGCAAAACGTGATCGTGAATTTATCTGTATAGCTAATAAGTGGTCGACAATACCAACCAAACCATTCAACTGTATCCACTAACGATGTCGTTATTAGATTTATTACATTTAAGTGTCAAATACGTCTAATTTCGGAAATATTACAAACATTTGGACGTGAATGTTGTAAACGCTTTTTATATTTAGTGGGTTTTCTTACGAACCTGTACTCTTGATTCTGGTAGATTTATCTTCAGTGCCACTTCTTCCCGCATGAAGATATCAGGGTAGCGTGTTTTAGCGAATAGGGACTCCAGAATATCTAATTGGGCTCGTGTAAACGTAGTGCGTTCACGTCGTTGTTTACGGGGGTTTGCTAAACAAAACACTTGATAATAATTTAAACAATCATTATTAGGATTAAATATAAAGATTGTTTTATTTGTTTTAGTTATAAATTCAAATTATATTCTAATTTTAGGGGAAAAAAATATTTCTTGTAGTACTAAATATTTTGATAAAATATATAAAAAATTAGTGCGTGAACATCACGCACTTTAAATCTAATTGTAGTACTTATTATATATATATTTTTTATTTCAAAAAATAATCCTACATCTTGAAACCACAATCGCGAATGAAATATTTAAAAAAGTACGAGAGTAATGCGTTAGTATTTTTGCGCGATGCGTTTATAGTTTTTAGTTTGGTCGCATTAAATAACTGACCGGAATTGATAGGGTTTAAATCGCACATATACATAAACTTATATCCGTGTGTATATAAATTGTGCCATCACACAAATACAGTTATTTATAATAACCGCATATATACAGTTGAATGCTCCGGGATTTTGTTTAAACGATTAATACTGATTTAGTGAGAGAACATAACCTCACATTACTGTTTTTCCCGCGTTTTAGTTGTATGGTATTGGTGAATCTACGTACAGATTACTACGTGTGTTCATTTTGATAAAAAATACCAGTGTGCTATTTTAAAGCTTTTCAACCCCTTGCTACCCAACTATATTCTACGTTGATGCACCTGTAAGCTTACCACATTTAATCAAATAAATGTCAAATAAAACAATCACGGTTTTATCCGTTTGCAAATTCGTTTGTTTTAATATATTCAATTAATTACTGTATTTATACATGTATATATGCATGTGTGTATTTTGATCATATTTATTTTATCACACGATTATATAAATTATAAAATCAACAATTTGATACTAGGTACATTTAAGTTAAATATTATTTTATCCAAATACTAGTTTTAATTTTTAATGCCATTATATAATATATCAAATTATGAGATTAATTTTTAATAACATTGTTAAATAAATTATTTATTTCGTTGAATTTACATAAATAATTTATAATTATTATACACATTACACTGTCATTTTCAGTTCAGATCGTATTTAAAATATCTCATATTGTAATTTAAAATTTAAATTACATTACATTTATAACGTTCACCGTGAGTAACTTAAGACTCGCTATTAAAATTATCAGGCGATCTTTCGTCATAATTATCTCAAAAATGATTCACCTAAATGAATAAAATACTGATTGTATTTTCACTATAAATCAAATGTATTTCGTCTAAAACAAACAACCTAATTAACAAATGCGTGTTTTGAAATGTTAAGCAAAATTATTTTTACTTCATAAGAATAAGAACGGTTTAAGCGTTTAATTGAGGTAGGAAAATTTAGAAAATTTCATTTAATTATTCCGTAAAGGCTATTTGATAAAAGCCTGACCAAAATACCGATTTAATGAATGAGCTAAAATTAATTAGGAACTAATTATATAAATCCTTCTCTATTGTTTAAATACAAGCTGCAAATTGAATCAAGATAACTAAACGAAATACCATCGACATTTTCTTAATAAATAGTCTTAAATATTTTAAATAATCTTCATACTAAAATAGTTTATTACTTTACTGCTCTATAAACGAGTAAATGAATATGATTCTTCTTGTTTTGTTACGTTCAAATTGGGCGCTATTAATAGTATTTTTTTTTAAAATCAAGTACCTTTCGACATTCTCACGATTTGCCAACAACAATAAAATAAAAACTTAGTAATTTCTGGGTGAGTGAGTGAGTGAGTTTACCTGAAGGATATCCCATTGTCGAGTGTAGCGAGTCCATGGTGGACATGAGGCCAAGTCCATTGACGGAGTACGGCGATGACTTTAGGTAGGCCATGCCTGCTGATGTGGTGCTGCCGCACGCGGTACTAAAGGCCGGAAACGCCAATTCACCGTCTGGGTTGCACCTGGACACATAGATACACAATTTTATAGTATAATAGGCGTATAATACGTAAAAAATGAAATATAATAAAATTATATTTATCTAAAGAACGCGGACATCTTTTGTAGAAAAGTATAAGATTATAGCTGCTCACTGAATACTGAATACTACTTTAGCGTCAAACATTTTGATCATATTTTTGAGATCATGTATTTACTATATAATTAAGCATGCGCAATTTGCTCAGTTATCTAAATATCTACAGAGGGAATTTGGAAAATATAAATAAGAATGTAAACAAGTGCGAAATTTGTTTAGAAACCATGGGAGTTTATAAATTGCCGAAGTTCGTATGATATTAGGTATATGTGGAAGCGCATGGTAATGTGATTGTTCTCATCACGGCGTTAAGTGTCGGGGTGTTGACGTATAAACAAGCCCCAGGGTGTCCCTGGCCGTGTCCGTCGATATATGGGGTTTTTATACGTTATCGCTGACTGCCACCGTCGCGTTGCGTCGCATCCACACAGCGTTTGCCCGCGCAATATAAGGGTCGCTCGAGTGTGTACTCAGATAACAGCGAGCCGTCGCTGCCATCCTTCCCAACCAACAACTATATTATCGCAAGTGTCGCTGCAAAGTGCCACACTATAAATAATACACTATACAATCACTCCGAAACGTGGACATTTTCATGAGAATTAAGATATGCTTTGGTTATGTACTTTTTATTAGATATTTGTTGAATTCTTCAGTTTTAATTGCGAATTAATGATACCGTTTTGCACAATCCTATAATTTTAAAAGAATAATCCATATACATATTAAAGTGTTTAATCTATTTTAGTATCATGTGTATACGATGAAATTCTTTGACTTTTTAAGTGACAATGAAAACCGATAAAAATATTCGAATTTCTCTGTTCTACAATAGTTAGTTTTCATTGTAAAATCGTCTATTTCTATTCCATGAATAATCCTTTCTCTTTGGAGTGAATGCAGTGCGTGAAAAAGGCAAAGAATACGACCAATTTTCTAGTTTAATCGTCTAGAAAAACAGGTGAGGCGCGTCTTCGACTCTTGCATCTTCTATTTTTGTCGTATGATGTCGCCGACGTAAGCTCAACATAATGGCCGTGGGTATTTTCTACATAGATGGTCAATTTTTAAAGAAATTGCTCGCTCTGTACTAGGCACCACGCAGTCTCGCATTCAAAAATATATTTTCCATGTTTTTCTCTGTATTATTATTTGGAAGTACAAAAAAAAAAATCAATCGATCGCATGCAAAAGCACTCTATTATATAACAAAAATTGTGGTCTGTTACTGTTGTGTGAACTATATGAATCGAATGAAATCTACCAGAAATAGAATCTAGAGTTTTATATAAATCTTGAAGAAAATAAAGCACAAAACCTGCTTTAAGTAGAATGAGTACAAAGGTGACATGTCCCAGTATGAAATACTCTTATAGAGCAATTTTTTCGCAATAATATAAATAATCAAAATATCATTTTATAACCAACAAAAGAATGTAATTATCAGTTTTAATAGTGGTTTTAATTATTTAGAATACTTCAATTTAATATATAATATAATTTGATAGTTAATACATTGAGATATATCTGCGATTACTATAGCTTAATAACTTGTAGCAACATAGAGGTGTTTGTCATTTATAAAATTTCACAGGAGAGAATAAAACGTAACTAATTAATTGTATACATTTCAAATACTTTCAACACTTAATCGATTATCTTTACAGAATAATTTTGGTCTATAAATAACTTATAAAAAAGTTTCATCAAGTTGTACATTAGTATCTTTGAGATTTTAAATACCATAGTTGAATCAAGTAATTTTTTACTACTAGATCAATGTCCAAAAATGAGGATCTTCAATTATTATAAAAATATTGCTTAACGTTGACTTTAAGTGCTACAATATATACATATGTAGATCATAAATGAAATCATTCCTCATATCTATTTAATGGCGACATAAATAACTAATGCTACATGTTCTCTCCTTTATTCTAACATCCATCACTAAGTACGTAGGTACTCAGTGTAATTAATATACATATGTCGTCAGGCACCAAAATTTAATCTGGAAGTAATTAGTCAAAAAGCAGATCATATCCGTTTACAGTTTCCATTACAGACACAGCCAACTCAAAACAGAGAGTGCGTCTTTTGATAATTTCAATATACGTAAATTACCGACTAAAACCACCCCACACAACCATTGCAATTACTTATATATAATATCATGATGAAAGAAAAATTAAAACATCCTGCAGGCTATATTATAATCATATTTAAGTACATTCATTTCACATTCAAACGAATCAGGACACTGCGTATGCATATATGCACCTTTTTTTAGATTCTTAGTTAGATTTAGCTTACACTGCAAAATTAATGCTAATTTTAATTATTTTTAATATTTTATTTACTGAACAAAATAAAATGGCGATATTTAAGAAAACTTTTTAATATTTACAAGAATATTCATTTTTACGAATAAATTCTTTATGTATTCAAATACCTCTGACAATTAGAGGCATAGAAGATAACAGATAGTAGGAATATCTACTCGTGTGTAAACACATCACTCCAATACACGTGTATTACAATGAGATAAAAAATATATACATACATATATTCGCGATGTCTTTACGATAAAGAGTGTCCCAATTAGCTCAGACATGACTCTGTGCTACACATATCTTTGAGGCCTCCCTAATAATACTCTTTTATCATTCCCCTCACAAATTGACTGTTTGTAGTTAGGTCGGTAATGTTGTATGCTTATTTAGCTTACACATACACATAGAGGTTTGGGAGTATACTCTGTGCTATGATCGAGTTAACGTTTATACGCTGATGATAGTTGGTGCCCGGGCTAATGATGCGTCAGGAGCACGTAAACAACAAACGGATTACCTGAGCCGTATGCTCCAATAGTAGGGTAGTACACACATGGAATATTTATCATAAAATAATCGTTACTATGAATTAACGTAATTTCGTTTCGATATGTTATAATTTAAGTAACCAGTAACTTTATATGGCGTAATATTGAATAATTTGTTGTTCAAATTATTTGTAAGCGAATATACTCGTAGAAAAAGATGATTTGAGTAGTGATATATCATAAAGCAATCTAGGTAATTTGCAAGATGAATGAGATATATATATATATATATATATATATATATATATATATATATATATATATATATATATATATAGATGAGATAAAACTCGTTTATAGAGCTAAATAGGCTTACGCTTATCATCACCTCATTAGTTTAAAACTCCGGGTTAAATATATCGTACGCCACGCAACGCACGTGCGCGGAGATAACTCCGCACAATAGATAAAGCGAGGACGTGTGTGTATTCTAAACTTATGCTTCATTAGGGGTTGCTGGGTATGATCAAATTAATTTATTTGTATGTATAAGGGGAGGGTTTTATCAATTGGTACCAGGTAACTGGTAGGATTTTTGTTTACTTTAATAATTGGCACACTTAAGTAATGGTTTTGCTAAAATGGTGTTTCTATGGCAGCGAATTTAAAATATAACTGGTAGGGGCTATTTTTGTTAGTTAACCACTCTTGGAATTAAAATATTATATATTAAATAATTATGTCGTATCGTTTACAATTTATGTCCTAATACATATGTGTTTTGCTTTCTAGAATCAATTTTTGTTGACCAAATTTGTTCCTTTATAATTGACATATTGTTTGACGAACAGACACTGATATAAGTTCGTTTTTGAAGGATGGGATAATTAATTATAACAAACAACAGATTTCTGATAGTTTAGATTAAATAGAAACCGTTCTTAACAGTATTAAAATAAATTTTATGCCCACAATAATAGTGGAATAAATGTCAAAATGTATTTACAACGTACACCACATGGCGCCGGTCGCGCCGTAACTATTCTATTGCAAGATATGCATTTAGTAACGTCAGTTAATAATCAATTTCTTCCACTTATTATTATCTGTCAATTAAAAACTTAAAACGATCACCTGAAACAAAATACACGTCGAGAATATAAAGTGTGTGAACGCGATACTATCAACTTTCATTCGAAATTCAACTTAAGAGAATCCTTCACTAGTTGACGAGCAACATTTATACCCTTTTTCTTATACCCACAGCATTCAAACAGATATTAGTTGTTTAAAATGTATTTTAATCTGGGTTTAATCTGGCATAGTGTGACGTTTCTTTTGTTTGCGAGGATTACTGAACCAACACCTCAGTTATGTCTAGTTAGTCAAAAAGGTGTGACATCTCTTACACTTCTCGCTTCCCCTGTTGCCACACCAAAAGTGTCTTGTTACTTGAAATTGGAGACGGACTTTTAGATTCGGAGACATTTTTACGTAAAACCCTGTCGCCATTTTTATAGCTATTCTCTCTTTTATTTTTGAATTTTATTTTTTGTTTTTACTTTTACTGGTATTTGAAGAGTGTAGGAGAACTGTTACTGGACAATATATACGTGAATTTATTTATTTGTTTTCTCAGGTCTGGTCCCCTGATGTTTTTTAGTTTTGATAAATTACATAAAAAATACAGCTTTGATATATTGAAGATACTTTACAAAATATAACTATTCTGAAACTGAATTAAGAATTTATGGAACATAATTTATTTTATACTTTTATAGGTGACACATTTTTTTTTATAAATTAGTCAATTTTTAAAAGTTACTTACCCACTCGTAAGACTGTTAGGCCACATTGAAACTCAGGTAACCTGCAAAAAAATAATTAAACGTTAGATATTTTCATAAATAAATAATTTTTCCGAATTGGACCTCAACCTCACAGAAATTATTATTTGCAATACCATTAGTACGTTATTTTTCTTAAAAAAATTAATATCTATAAATTATAAGCTAATTATAACATTAAAATATATTATGCATAATTTTTCACAGCTGAATACAAAACTGCATAGAACAAAAATACGTAAAGCTGTAACCAATTAATATTCAAATAGTTTTAGGCCTATTTTTTAAATTAAATATTTAAGCTTAAAATAGATAAAAAATAAATAAATTGAAGTGTGAGTTTTCCAAACGAATATTGATTTTAAAGTAACAGTAAAAGAACAGACACTTTTATATTGGATGTGTTCCTATAATCTATAAAGTATCGTTTTCTGCAACGCAGTCAAAATATGCAAAAGAAAAAAAATCTATCTGCTTTGAGAAGTTCAATCAATCAATAAATAGATTTTAATTTGGAAAATAGCTTCTAAAGTAATTTTATATGAGTTTTAATATATTAATAATTGTTTAAACATTTTAAATAGTTATAACTTATACAAAAGATATCTAACTTGTTTACGATAGCATTTGGAATCTCATCCAGATAAAGAGATTCATATAAAGTTCAGCAAATCCCAAATCCTTTAAGAACTCGTCAACAAATACCCAATAATACATCAGATCAATTGATAATAACATATATAGAGCTTCGCATCCACTTGATTTTAAGTCAACAACAGTATTCAGCAATCAAAAACGATGATTTTGCCCTAAACATCAACAATCATCATTTTCCCATCTATCTACATCCTGTTTAATGATTGAAAATGCACTGAATCGAAAGAAGATTCTCTCCTTAGTATATTTGTATGTGTGGGTAGGTTTTCCTTCATATATTTCAAAATTTACCGACGTTAAAAGTTAAGTACTATTGAATTGAACTGAACTGAATTGAAAAAAAAATGTACGACCTTCCTAATAAGTGACGTGATGTTAGCTATAATAGGGAATTCTTATATGAGAGTTCAGAAATTTATTCTTGCAGAAGTTGGGATTCTTTGTTGTGTAAACTGTTGTATGGTTTCATGAGATACAATACGGGTCACAAAAAAATACGATAAAGATAACTAAAGAATCAAAATATAACGTTATTTTCCAATCGCCTTTTTTGCATGTATAAACAAAATATCGGTACTGTCCTACACTGAACTTTCCAATATATATGTATATAGGAATAACTGTTTGGATTAAAAACAAAACACTCAAATATAAATGTACAAATTTAAGGAAACATATTATTATTAATTTTACATTTTTAAATAATGTAAATATTATTACTAATTATTTACAGTGTACCAACAGTGAACTGTATATATTGATGTATCATAGCGCACATATACACCAGGTTGTAAAATAGCAAAGCTTATATGATTTTTTATCAGAAAATATATTTGCTTTTATTTACGAAATGTCATATATAGAATACTAAATTTAAAGTGATAGAGAACTCAGTATAAACGCGGATTGCTGCAATAAGAGGTGGTTGGAGGAGGAATAGAATGATGGTATTAGCGTGAAAGAATGAACTGAATGAACGTCGTTTCTCGCAGAGGGCGCACTTGACTATATGCGTCGGTACATTCTTATATGTATTCGCCAGGCATGCCGCGCTATACACGAACCACAAGCACCCTTCAATACTACAATACTTTGTTTGCTTGCAGCCACTTCAAATTGCGATATACACAGAACAAAACAAATGACTGACTCCTTGTTATGTAATACGCGAAACCATTATATTAGCAATTCAGGTATATATTTTATTAGTTTATATATTCTATGGTTTAAATTTTACCAATTGAATTCGTATGATACAGATACACATCTACAAATGCATGAAAATATAAATATATTAAAAAATAATCCACACAAATAGACACCTGCGCTCTAAAATCTATCTATCTTTGTTTTTTCTTATGTATTTAAACCTGAAATTTATTTTGTTATTTCTTGTTATTACGTATAATCTTGTTCAAATCGGTACGGAACCAACTAGTTTGTCGATAGACGCCGACCACAAAAGTTCATTTTATATCTGTTTAATGCATGTAAAACTATATAAATTGTTGTTTGAATAATGTTTAATTGTTTAAAAATTGTTTAAATTGTGTTAAATCGCGTAAAATAGTGTTTTTCGTACTATAGTTTACGTACAAATAATGTATGGGAGTTTGCCAGTGTTGCAGCCTACTTATTATAAGTTTCGTGAACCTTCCATAGGTAATAGAGATTTTCTGCTTTTTTTTAAATTAATTTAAGTACAATTATTTTAAGATGTTTACAGATATATAATTATTTTTTAAATAACGTTACTTCATTTCTGATACTTTAAATGCCTATATTAGGATTTTTTCAACATTGTGAACAACGTTACTAACCAGAAACATTTATAGAATATTATTTTGAATATTTGCATGTTTTTTTGTTGCAGGATCAACCGGGTCATTCATAAAGCAGTCCCACAAATTCGAGGTAGAAGAGGCTTAAGGTAATTTTTATTATTATGCCATGTACCTATTTATATTTCTCAGTCGCCATCTTATAAAATATATATTTATATATGTATATGTTTCTCTGCGGGGCGGGGGAGAACGGGGTTTATATATTTTGGATACTTGTTTAAACATTTTTTATTTTTAAATAGCAATAAATTTCCTTTAGAAATGTATTAGAAATCAAATATTAATTAAATGATTGTTACTTTTCTTGTAATAAGTAACTTGATATATTCAGTAAAGGGTTCAGAAAAATGAATTCAATAAATAGGATGCACCCGTTGCGGCCACCATGCGCATGTGGCGCTTTTGCAAAATTGTTTTTTCCCCACAATTAAAAGTGCGTTTCTATTATTTATTTATAGGTATGTTTAATAATTACGTTGATTATTTTGAACAAGTGCCGCGATTTTAGTACCAAGTGTTTACTATGTGTATACCTGCTTTAAACTTAAAATAAATATTTATTCTTTCCGTTTAAAACTGGAAAAAAAGTTTGTTACTGATGTAGTGATTAAATAATATAATTTAAACGCGGGTTTAAACAATGTGTAATGTTTGTGAAATGGAAATTGTGTTTTAAATCATATAGAAATTCGGGTTTAATACATCATAGTTCTTTGTAAATGTTGCGGCAATATCAAACACTGAACCGCCAAGCAGGAGTGAGGTGGTTGTATAGGTAGGCCGTGCGCAGCCATCTTCTAAACTTCGAAGTGCACGCGCACCTTATTAGTTTGACAGCAGATATTTTGTTAATAGTAAACTTATAAAAAAGGGCTTTAATAACGCGATTCATTTATGTTTTTTGGTGTTAAAAGTTAGCTAATATAATGATAATTGATATTTAGTATATATTATAACGTAATCTGTTTGAATAAATTAGATTTTTGCGAATGTTTCATTTGTACATCTTATACGTTGAAAGTATATGGCGTGACGCACTCCATTTACGAAAATTCGAATATTAATTTAGTGTTTGTATTTATGTTCGTTAACTTTGAGTTCTAAATTTAATAATTAAATATTAATAAAGTTCGCGTGGGGTGTTTTAAGCACTGTTTAATTACTAGACATGATTACTAATGTATTTGCCAATGTTTTAGGGGTGACCAATCCACAACAACCAAAAGGCTTTAAGAATAGAAAAAGTAAGTGAGTTTTTTATTATCCCGCATGTGCTATCTTTATATTTCCCAGTTTCTTTCTTTCTTTCTTTATTATTGTTTATATGTATAAATATATATATATATATGTATGTACCATCCGATTCGTAAACAAGTGATTTATTTATTTTTATATTTCCGGGAGTGTTTGTCAATTAGTGAAATGACTACGTAAAATATCTGCCATTCCCTATAAAATATTATATTGCAAGTTTCTTAAAAATAAATTAACATTTCCGTTTAAAACTCTGTGATAGTAAAAGTGAGTGTTTAAATAATTGTAGTAAATTCATGAATAAGAATAGTGCTAGTGATTGATTAAAAATAAATGATTTCGCGAAATAAAATCCAGTGCAATGAATCAATCGCTAACAGGAGCAACTAGAACTTCAGCTGTGGAATAGGAGAGGAACAAGTATTGGATTTGGATTTGGTGAGTACCATTTGTACTTCTAATATACTTCGTACGTATCAGGCAGTGATTTTCTACTATAGGATGCAAAATGTAAAGAGAATCCACTGTCTTCGGGTGTATGTACCTATTGTAATGTTTCTTCTTCTATCTTCTTTTAACAATTTCTAAATACGGCGCGTATTCAGAAATGGTTAAACAACTGGGAAATATAAACTAATTCGCTCATATTAAACAATAACGTCTTTTAATTAAATGATATTAATTCAAATTAACTAAAATAATATAAAATAGCACATGCCCCAAAAACAATTTTCAACATTAGAGATCAACTTGTTCCAAACCAACCCTGATAATTGCAGAACCTGATGAAGTGGTGGTTGAAGCAATTCAGCCACCATGGTTCATTTAACTTCTTTAAACAAATGTCTGCATATGTCTGAATCACGCGCTTTGGTTTCGAATATATGCGGTAGCACTTGCCCCCTTTACGGTTAGAGCAAGTATTTTCTTCAGTTCCTTCTCGTTTCGTTTCGTTCCGTTTGTAAAAATAAACATTCCTCCTTGACATCATTGGAGCAACCACCGTTGGACTTCTAGATAACAACAGCAACATGAAGACCTTTTTTTTTATCGATATCGCGTACTGTCCACACATACACTGGCAGTTCTGCTCCGGGAGCAGATCGTTGTATTTCAAAATGATCGCGTGATATAGATTCTCGGGTGTTTGTATGCATTCATTCTGGTTGGGTTTTTAATTCGGGTTTCGGGTGTTTTGGGGTGGGCGGGTCGCGATTTAAGTCATATACCTAACGCTGATATCATTAGGTGTGACTTCATCAATATGTTAGCCGATTGTTGTACTTTTGACTGCGTCACTACACGTCGATCAGCATCTGATACGAGTGCTGGAGGTACTAAGTATATGCTCTCGTCTTGGGGGTCTGTGTTCACTGGCATGCCGCCTATCGTAGCTTCCTTCTGTGTCCTGCTTCGCGTGAGTAACGTTTCGTATAGCGTAAATCTACTGGCGGTTGTGGACGTGCCTTAAGGTTGGATATACCGATAGGCCGGTCATTGCCAGTGACACGGATGGCTTGGGGTGCGGTGTAGAAAGGTACATTAGCTCGTGCATGTGCAGGGTCCTAAGTACACGGTCGGTTAAATGAGATGGGTGGCACTTGTTAATATTGGCGCGTTGCAAACAACCGACTGACGAATCGTCCAAGAAAGCCTATCTGTACATTGTACGATGTACAGTGGGTGCCTGGTGTCTCTGGAACGGTTACGAGTCTCTCTACTGTACGACCAGGGTGCAGTAGTGCTAGTACATGTGCCGAACTGGGTTCACTGGGAACCGGATTGATTTGTTGGTTGGTTTGACCATTTCGTTTGGTCATAATAATAAACTCTCGAAACACTGGGCCTGCCGCAGGAGCGAGGTGGGCCCCCAATAACTAACTGTACTTTCACACTTTCAGATTGAACGTTTTTCGGACGTCCCAGGCCTGGTTACCTGGGTGTCCTCCTTTTAAAGTATTCGCAGTGTGTGAACAGACTTGCACACTGCACCCTATCTATGGCAGTTCGCCTTCTAATCCAAATTTCTTTCAGATATGTTCTTATAGGTGTAACATTGTGCCGTACCCAATGTTACAATACATCATGCATGCACAGCACAAAATTGTGTGTGCCCCGTGCTCAAAAGCACAAATTAGAATAATTATCTCAAATATTAAGTAGGGGTGGGAATATCTTCAAATAGGTAGGGGGTGGGAATATCTTCAGATAGGTAGGAGGTGGGAATATTTCAGTTAGGCAGGACCCCGCCGGGGAACGTTTCAAAATGATCTCTTATAGTTAAGTAAATAAATAAATGTATTAAAAATATAAGTTTGTATCTTAATATAGAATTTTTCATAAATCGTATATGTTTTAATCCAAGTCTAGCTACGGAGTTGATTTTTAAACGGAATCCTCTTGGAGTTTACCTTGACGAGGTGGCGGGGCTTAAGCTTCTCTCGCTAATGTTTAAATATTATTTATTAAAAATTATATTTCAAAAATATTTTTTTGTTATGATTAGTGGCGAGATGCAACAAAAAACTCCAAACGTGGTTAGATTTAAGAAACATCACTACTTTTGCATGGAAATTTAAAAACATATCATTATTTACTTTAATTACAAACTGGTACATTATTTATTAGTAACATTTAATTTCATATCGTCAAATAGATAACAGCGTAAACTATACATGTTTTAAAAAATGTTTAATACTAGCAATGATTATTAATTTGTTTGCTAATGTTATAGAGCCCAAAAAAGCTAGTAAAATATATAAAATATTATATATAAATATTATTTCAAGTTTTAAGTTAATGTGAAAACTAAAACACGTCCAGCCCCATAATAATTTCTAGAACGTTTAAAATTGTTTATTTCTATCTAAACAAAATATACCTAATACATCAGTGCAGTACACTGCAGATGTATTTTTTCATCTTTCTTAATTAAAATTATTATTATTTTATGACAATTAAATTAGATAAAATTATGACAGAAATTGTCATTTTGTAAATCTTATAGATTAAAATAGCATCTTCTTTAGAACAAATTTAATAGTTACATTTTCCAATGGCTTAAATGACTAATTTTGATTGTTAATATGCGTATTACCGTGTTTTATATTATCTCTTTTTTCTATTTGCCTGTAGTAAATAACGTCAAAAGTGGGCAATATACTAAATTGAATTTGCAAAATTTAATAACACCAAAGTAGCGACGGAGTACATTATACAGTTAGCAGCTTATTTTGCTGGAAACACTTGGCCGCATGTTCTAATAAAATCGTCAAGTGTTCTTCTGCACCGCATACACACCAAATGATATCAGCTTGTGGTACACTGAGCGATATAAAATCATCATGATATTAGATTTGTGTACAAACGCGTGTATGTGTATGTGTGCTATTCAAAACGCAGCCAATATTAAATCGCTTCTCTGTTTGTACACTTGCGGTTTGTACTCATATATTGCGGTTTCACAAAACCGCCCGCGTTTCAATATTATAAAATATATTAATATTACGAGATGGGCGCATCATCATATTTGAGTAGTACGTCTGTTACGTATACATACTCGAGAATCTTACATCAGCAACGAATTTAATTATTTTACACAGAAGAAGATTTAAATGTTGTGCCTGCTTCAAATATAATTATACCTACATACATATTATTTTGTTTGGTTGTGTATGTTATATTTCGTAAAATATCTAGCCTCATTATGTTAGTTTTTGTTTTAATTTTTGTTGAGTTTCATGTTATATTAGGGTTAGATAAAGTTAGGTTTGATAAGAAAATAAATTTAATAACATTCAACTTCCAAATTTCTGTGATTAACTACGAGTTTAAATCAAAATAGGTTCCAAAAACGATTTAGCATATATTTATAAAGAAATAAAATCTATATTAGTTGTTCTGCAAAAATATATTCAACCCTAAACACAAACTACAATATATTCCATTGAAATCATATATGCGCACATCAGTGGACAAATAGAGCTAAAACCGCATGCATTTAAAAATGTATTGGTTTAGAATATTCACGGTCTGTCGCACAGCGGAGAGTGTAACAAGCGTATAATACACAAGCTTTCAATAACATTCGGCAACGGCAGCGCGGCAGCCCAACAACATAGCCCAAATGGCATCACTGATATTTATCATGCAGAGCCGTCGGCAAAAATACACCACACTTTATCTGACACCGATCTGTTGCATTCCGTACAACTTTGTCGCCAATAGTGTTCAGTTACACGCAAAATCTCAAGAAATGGGAGAAAATTGCAGGGTTTTAAGACGCAACCGTAACATGTGTAACGATATACATATTGCAGTTGCAAACAGGTCTATTTGTATATACATAGGTAAACAGATTTGGATACAATGTTGTTCATATGCTTTCAAAACAGAAGAGTGAAAAACACAATTTTCCAACTAATTCTAAGTTACATATTATAAGTTTGAAATAATATATTTGAAGCAAATAAGTTGTTGGTTTTGGGGAGTTTTCATTACAAACAATTTGGAGATATCAAAACGGGTGCGTTTTTAACGATAAACTAATTTTAAACCGAAAATATGAACGACCATATTTCATATTTGAATATATAAATTCATTTAAATGTTGATTAACAAATCCGTGCGTTTGGAAACAGAAAAAGCTACATCCACTAAATCACATAGATCATGTAGCATTTTCAACGAAAACACACCTGATGATATAATTATTTTAAATTCCGCATTTGATTTATTAATATTAAAATCGGATTGAATAATGCATAAATATCAGCGCGCTTTACCGCAATTTCAAATAATTAAAGTTTAAATTTCCATCAACACCGAGTAATTAATATGCAAATAAAACATCATTTACAGAACACACACACAGATGGACACAGACGCGTATAAATATATACAGCGCGACATTAATTTATTTATCAATGTATTTTATCGGTTCATAGTATTTTTAATTCGTTTGAAACGATGTAACAAAAACAAAATTACATTTAATGCCAGGTATTATTATTGAAAAATAGTTGACGCAACAGATACGAAAAGCGATGATAGCTATTTTAAAATTAAAATATATATAGTATATTATAAAATTCGTATATACAGTTTTACTTTCTTATACGAAGTAATAAGTATAGTAATCATAAAAAATCTATCAGTTGTTTAATCTTAAGATTTGTATATGGCTCGCAAACAACCTTCTATTTTTTAAATGAATACTCAAACTGGAAGTGCATGATTACTCTAGTTATTTTTTGTTGTTTTTGAAATATCTCCGAAATGACTGCATTTACAGCAAATATTGTCATATTTAAAATAAAAGATATTCATATTTCGCACAAGTTGCGAATGAAATTTTTAAATTACATATTTATTTTTCCATAGTTACGTGGGTATGAAAATTAACATTTAATTCAATTAATTTGAGATGGTATTTGACATTGGCTGTCACAAATAGATTGCGTAAGAAAATCTTTGAAACGTTCGTAAATATATAATAATAATTAATAATACTAGTCCCGATTATATAATTTAGATATTTTCAAATATATTCGTCAATTTTTTAAAATAACACCAATTAGAAATTCATTTGTAAATCACTCACATTTTTCAAATCAATCACTAAACACTATTAAATCAATCACGAATCACTAAATAGAAAACTGTAAGTAGATAGGTGCAACAAAAAAATGTAATTGTAAGTTTTGTTTGAGACCGGAAGTGACGGTACGCGGTGCTCAACACGAGAAATCCAAGTTGCAACTGACTTATGCAGTCCTCGCGCCTTATATACAAACCGAACAGTAAACCAATATAATCATAATATAATGATAATGCCTAATGCTCTTTACTTTACCGGATCCATGGATTTAGTTAACTAATCGTCTTATAGGAATTTTGCCTTTTTCAAGTATGCCTGCCACCATTTAAACCGAACGGAACACCATTCGCTTACATGCCAGGGTGTTATTTAGTTCGGTACACAATAATTGGGGCTAATTTTTTAAATTATTTATATAATCAATTAATTATTTATATTTTCTCTGACATAATATATATTATTTATTTACACAATTTAGAATTAGAATTTTTGGTCTAATATGAGATGGTATTTATCCCATGTATTTTACACAAATACATAACTAACCATATAGTTTTCCAAATTTATGTCAATCAGTCTGTCCTCAATATTTGAGTTAACTACAATTTTTATTAGTAGATAATACTATTATGTCTCAATAAAGATGTCTTAGTAGACTATATCATTATATTTAGTGATATTCAGAGATATTTCATTTCAATACAAAAAAATACTTTTACTTGTCAAAATGAGCAGTTTTTTTTTATTATTAAATAATTTTAAATGAACAACAATTCGCATTTGCTTACTATTTATAATAGTTTTCTATTTATATTTTTATAGCTTATTATAGTGTACCTATGCACAAACACAGATTAAATTTGGATTAGATCAAAAGTGTGACAAGCCCCATCGATTTTTGTTTCTTTTCCAAACGCATATAAATATTGATTTAATTAGTATATAAACATCTTAGAGCACAAATGTGACAAGTATCATTTTCTTGCAAAATGCAAAATATATTCATATAACTAAATTATATTTGTGTATTTGAAATCTAAGAGCGCAAAGGCGACATCGCCAAGTAATTAATAGTGCAACAGAGATAGTATTTTAAAAATCTATTAAATAATATAAAACATAACATTTTTTAACGTTTATTCACTGTTTTCGTTGACCGCTGAAGGAGTAAATAATTTAAAAGACACTATTAGTAACAAAGAAAAATAAAATAACATAGGTATAACAATGAATTATAAAATATTTTATTGTATCATCAAAGAAATAGATAGACATACAAATACAATGAAAGTGTGAAATAAATGTCGATCTAGATATACAATAAGTTATTGAAAATACATCAGGAATAAGAAGTAGTAAAAAGCACAAATAGAAACAGGTATATAACAACAAGTGTAAATAAACATACCTGTATATAGTCGAATAGAAATCAGAAATACAAATAATATTTAGTAGTAGATATAAATAGTATAATTTTTTTGTTCGTTAAAACCAAGTAGCAAAAGTCAATAGGCAATATCACTCCATCTATTTGTTCACTTAAACAAACACAATATACACAGTAAGTTAAGCCTTGCGCCGGGGTACTTAGTGTAGATAAAACCAGGAGTTTAACGTAAATCGGTTTACAGTGGGATTCTCTAACTATATACACGTTCCTAATACGCAGACGAAAGCTGTATTAAATAAGTAGAATTGATCCTAACTTTTCGTTCTCGACTTGGACACGCCCCGTTTTCGAATTCGGTCACATTCGGTATTCGGCCGTTTCGTATACGCGCAACGAGGGTGGTAACGTTCGGCAATATTCGGTTCGACGCCTGCTTCCAGGAGACGTCGTTGTTAGATATATACCAACATTGCTAGGACAATTTGTGTATTACCTACACTGACTAAATTGGAAATGGCCAAATTAATAGAACGATGACTAGGGTTCCCTTCCAAGTTCGATTGCGACAGTTTCAGGAATTACAAATGTTTTGTTTTAAAATCCAAAACAATCGTTCAGCTCTTGTGAATTCAATCCATTTATTTATTTTCAACAGCTGGATAAAAAGTGTTTCAACATTTTCAAAAGACTGCTTGAATTTAAAATTACACAAGTTTGAATTTTTTTAATAGTTTTTTTTATTTTATATACATACATCCTCGAAAAATATATATTTTGTGATGTATTCTGAACGAATAATGGTTTTACGGTTTAGTTGCTTATAAACGGAGTAATTTATTTTAACTAAATAAAGTATTGGAAATTCTATATACCTATGTGATATAATTAACGTAAGTAATTTGACTCTAGCATTTATTCATTGAGTAGAATTTAAAATCATTGAACTTTAAGTTAGAATTTCTAAAATATACTTGTCGAAGGATGTGTATAAAAATAAACAGTCAAGGACTATTTATTTGGCCAGCTTTATCAACTGGAAAAGTGAAAACCTATCCCCCCTCCATTTTACCCCTACAAAATCATTAGTTACGAATGTCCACCAATAGAAACTCATGTATCAAACAAGAAATTGGAATTCCATGTTCTCAATTTTCGTATTTACATCATAAATTGTAAATAAAATAAACTCATATCACCAATTGTAGCTTTGTATCTATTCAAAATAGCATAAAACTATATCATCACACATTCGATAAAAATGTATTTCTCAAAATTATTTACAATCTGATTATCTCTGGTAAACAATTGTTTTTCTGCGTGAGTGTATCAATCCCAAGCCCCGCCTTCTCTTTGTTTCAATACCAAGTGTCGGTAGCGCATGCGTAACGCTAACCAATCATAGACGAGAACACATAGATCAATTCGGGATGCTGATGGTATGGTTACAATGTGTTGGAATGAGATAAAGTATGTTTGGCCACGTGGTAAAGTGCGATGCATGCACGTGTGTGTACAGTTTTTGCTTCTCTCGATTCCACCGCCTACTACACTACATATAGCTTCTTCGGCTGTCGCGATGTAGTCCCCCAAAAAGCAAGGAAACTTGTAGTATAATGACAAATGAACCCGATGTGTAGGTGGTTGGTTTGATAATAAATAACATGTTTTTAAACACTTTCTCTTTGCCTTGCAATGCTACACTATGTTTTACTAAACTTAAATGAAAATTTGCATTATCGTATACACCTTTTCCGTAAAACGTAGGTAGCACGTTATCTTAACTAATCATATTTTTGTTACTGCTACTAGAATATTATTGAAGTTAATAAAAATTTGTTGTCGCAACAGAGACAATCGAAATCTTTTCTCTAAGAATGCATAATTTATTATTTAGTTGCCAGGTGTGATTATTCATGATACAACAAAGTATTGTTGTAGTAAAAATTGAAATTGATATGAACCACATATAAACGTAGGTGCGTCAAAACTTCGTATAAGAAAAAAAAATTATTTCATCTTTAGACTACTCTTACAAACTACTGATATAACCAATAATACGTGATCAAAATACAATAAAAATCAACTGTCCTTCAATACAAAACGAAATAATCTCGATTGTCATATGTTTGTTTTGTACAATATCTTCTGCATCGTCATTGCTCGCTGCGCTTGGGACTGGGATTCACTCTCAGCTTGAGTCTGATGGGCACAAGTACACGCAAACTCCATGATTACACTAATCCCGGACACCCAGTGTGCTACTAGCACGTCACTAATTGTAATACAGTGGCTAAATCGATCGCTACTTTTGATATACTCGTTGAGGTCTCGCCATACGAACATGTACACCTATGTGGTGACCATGTCAAAATATATTACGCGGTTTTTGAATATTGAAGCTACTAGTTTTATATCCACACACGTCACAAGTTTGTCTAAATAATTTATTTGTTTTTAAATATTGATGAAAGTATACGTAGACATTTCACCATTAAACCATTTACTACTCCACTTTATAAACCTTTTTATCTTTTATAATTCCATTTGATTACGATTTGTCTTCCAGTCTCTTCATTTATAATATATTCGTCAATTTATACCACAGCCACCCTCGCATTCTTATTCTATTTACATCGCCCATATAAATCATTTTAGCCAACTTTAAATTCAATTTTTTATAACATAATAATCTCATTTGATCCATTTTTAAGTAAGTTTTTTTTTAATCAATATCGCATTCCTATTCAATTGTGTTTATTGTTTACTTGTTACATTCCGAGCTTTCTAAAAATCTTATTTCAACTTCAATGAATTTTATTTTAACACTTTGTCTTCCATACCTAACATTCGCTTGATACAAAAATTAATTTAATTAAAAAATAATATTTCATAGACAAGTTTTGTTTTATGTATAGAAAATGTTCTGGTATTTGCGTAAAATAAGTTGATTGTGAACATTTTTATTAGACCATACCCCCTTTTAGTGTTGACTTATGAATACAAATCGCGGATTTGTATAATTCTATTTCATTGTGTGAGTAATGCTTACACGCGCTTTGAATATGTAAATAAAATATTAGAATATAGACCCACATATTCGCAGATAAAAAAACCCGACCTACTCATTTATAAAAGTCAGAGTAGAGATAAGACTTTTTCGTTTTTAGCCACATTTGATATTATATTGATTGAGTTATGAATATCCATCAAATCAATTCCTACTTAATAATTTCATATTTTGATAAATGCGCACTGGAGATATTAAATAATTGTTGGATACAAATTATTGCATTTATAACGAACATTATTACAATATCTCAATAGGTAATCCCGAGGAACATTAATATACTGAATAGGGTTTCGTAGAAAAAGTATTTATTGATTCAATAAATGTTGAAAGACTGAACCAATATTTCGTAAAAAAACATTTTTCATTTCGTCATTTTAAAAAATGTGATTCAATGTTTACAAAATTAAAATATTGCGTACTGAAATGATTGGGGAAAAAAAATTAAATGGTAGAAAAAATTGTTCGAAGTAATTCAGATGATTGGCTTTTCACAAATGTCATGGAGTGTGACTGTGTGTCCGATATTTCTCTTGGGAGTCCAATAAAGACTTATTGTTCGCTTTATTTTTAAACCAATCCCTATACAGTATCTCGATTATATTGAAATACATTCTTTCGCTTATCTTTTATTAGAAATGTGTAGGATATAATATTAAAACTCATCTCAATTATTTTTCATGGCGATTTTCGTAATTTTATACGTATTGGAATTAATTAACAGTTAGTTGAGTGAAGCAGGAAAAGGTTATTATTAATTAAGAGCAGACTTACACTGTTACAAATGGTAAAACTAATGCAAATATAACATTTAAAATATTTATTATTTACTAGTTCCAAAACTTAAAATTTCAGTAAATTCGGGTGTTTGTGGTTCAAATTCTAAATCAATAAAACCATTAGTTACAATTTTTGATAAATTAGTTTTTTAAGTGCTCTAATCCAGTGCTTGTCAAAATATTATACGACGTAAACTGGTAATTCTCTACTAGGAGTCGTATAATCATTTAACGCACATTTTAATATTTCCATTTTCCAATCAGTTTGAGAAGCACTACAGGAAAGAATCAAATTATGAGTTATAATATTCTGTTTTTAATTCCAATTACTTACTTTAATTTTTCCTCATTTTTTATAAACTTGACTGGGAGAAAATATACAGCATTTTTCTGATATTAGATGTTAACCGTTTATGGAATAGGTTTTAGAGGCACAAGACATAAATAATAATAGTACTAATTACGCAATGTGAAATTGTAAATTCGATTGTAAAAATTTCACACAGCAGAAAGATCAAACGACAAATTGTCAAAGTGGTTTTTAACTAAGCGTGAGATTAAATTTCAATCAGGGTTGATTTTTAAACATGCCGATTTTTCAATATATGAACGATATGGGCTACGTAACGTATCATGGTGAGTGGGTAAGAGGTAGCGCTTTTTAGGTTTTCTATTAAATTACCTCGGTGCTGTGTCTCTCGAATCATTTTAAATCGATGCTGGGAAATCGGCTTTTCATATAGATAGACTGATATGCTGTGCTACTGCTCTTTATTTATAGCGTCAAGATGTTTTCAGGCTTTGCCAACTTTGAACATTTTTCCTTTTGTAATTCTTGTCTAATAAATATTTTTAAAACTGCATTAGCATCCATATAAATATATACACATTTTTCTTACCTACCCAAACTTCTTTAGTTTTTACTTCTCTTTTTTTGACATAATACAAAAAAGTAAATATTATTATATATTCAGAAAATCAAGTACTACCCAAATATTTTACTAAAGCAATCCATTAGTTTATTTTTTACCAGGAATTATTAATATTTTTAAAGACAGTATATATTTTTTTATATTTTTCATTATTATAAGAGAGTTTTTTTAGTTTAGGCCTGGTTAAATTTTAGAATAATATTTTTTATATTTTTTTCTTTATCCCAACATGGTTATATTCTATGATTTATTATTGCGGTTCTTTTCGTTATTTTCTTAACAAATCATGCACGCACGCATACACACACACACAAGCATTGATTAAAAATAAATAAATTACATGTGTATGTAATGGAATTTTTATTAAACGAAGATTATAATCAAAACAATTTAATGGTCATCACAATATCCTAATACCCATTGGGACCTCGATATCGCGAAATGGGATGGGTAGCATGCACTTGTCCAACAGACAGTATTAAATTATGTAACAGATGGGTAAAATAAGAAGGTAGCACGGCCCGTGCTGAATATCGGCAAAAATTGTACAACCAGATATAGTGTACTAGCAGCAGCAGGTCATTACATGTCGCCACCGTGTAATTTCATACGCCCCATGTGGATCCAAGTCGCCAGGGGAATTTTACCCTCTTTTAACAGCATATTAGTACGTGATTGAATTTCCATTCTGCTCAAAGAGGGACCTGCTTGTTTTTAATATTGCGGCAAGCCACAACACAGCGTGATTGCATTTTACGATCCTCTGCCAACTCTTGTGGTGCTTTATTAAAAAAATGAAAAATAGCTATTGCTACCCCTTGTGTTGATGTGTAAATATTTAAAGTTAATCGATAGGTGATATTTTGATGATTCGAAAATATTTTGCACGTAGAATTATTATCACATATGTAGGTCCTTAGAAAAAAATTGTTGTTTCATTTTTCACTAATAAAAGTCTGTTGCGGAAACTTATATGTAATGTTTAATAAGTACAAACCATGAAAGCTAATCTAACTGTTTACGTGCATTTCATAACTAAACATTCCAAATAGTCGAACAAAAATTCGTCTTTCGCAACGATTTGAAACGTTCACTTCTCACCTCAAGACTCTAGCAAGAAAAGAAAAGGTAAAAATGTGAAATTCATAACTCACAGTTCGCACAGTGTGAAGCTGTCAAAATATGAAAGGAGTTTTATGAGGTATTGGCATGGGGTCAGAGGTTATTGAAATAGTTCGTGATTTGTACGTATCACGTCGCCTCCTAGTGCAATGCTATATGCCAGTCATCGTAACGACATCGTTAGTGCAACCACACTGACACCTTCATCAAAATGCTACCTTTTCTGTAACAGTTGCCGCACAGTTAGATAACTTTTTCTGTTCCTGGTCTCAAAATGACTTGGCATAAATACGAACACAGTGGTAAACAAATACAAATAATTCTTATGGGGATTAAAGAGAATATACCTCTTCACCCACATACTGATTTGGATAATCTTCGACAATTTTCTTTTTTAGATAATAAAAGCATTGTCACATTATTTTGATTTCCCGATACATAGTCAATTTTAGAATTTAATCGGTTATATACGCGTTTAGTTATTTTATTAATTCTACGCTATATTACACGTCATAGAATCCCCCAGAATTCTTCTATAAGTATTGGTCTTTATTTATTCTGCGCGTTATGTAATTAAAAATGTCAAATTGTATTTCTGAACTTTTATATAGTTCTAACTTTTATTCTTCCTCAGCTTCAGAATAATTGAGTAGATACAGAGACGTCCGTAATGGCGGCTACACTCTTTCTAATTAATACCCGGTTACCATAGAACCGAAATCTCTAAACTAATGGCAATATGTACTGGCAACATTTCATTTCTGTAACAACCAACCCTTATTGCAATGTCGAGTTGACTGCCTTGCTATTTCATACTAAGGATTTAAGGTCTTCCCCTTCTCACTCTTTAGTTATTTCTATCGTGTTATCTCCGTCTCGCATGGAAACTGTCTTCGTCTTCATTCGTGAAGCAATTAATTTCATCACAAAGAGATTGTCACGGAAACGTTGCCTGTGAGTGTTTTGCGAGCAACTAATATTAAATTTATTTAACTTTGTTGTTCATCATAATGAGACGCTGCTGTTTTATATATTTCAATTATTAACAATTTTCTGCTTTGCCTTTGAGAGTTTTATCATAATACACAAGGTGCTCTAATTTTAAGAAAATCTACTATTTGTGTTCAACAATTTGTCTTAGTGTTCATTGAAATTGTTGCTTCTGTTCAAGTAGATTTCTCATCTATTTCGTGCAAAGCAGAAAAAGTACTTTATTATTTATTACTGTGGAAACTCAATTCGTTACACTTGCTGAGTTTTCTCACGATAGTAAAATGTCCGGTTAACAATAACAATTTGTCGCCGCCGTTTATACTGCATGTAATTTGTTTGTGTTGTGTGAAAATTGGGATTGAACATATCTGTGGCCATCAGGTAAAATTTATGAACGGATGTCAGGTAGCTAGCCTTGAAACACGCTTCTTGGTGGACAGTGACAACGGGACCTGTTTCTCATCTGAGACATAATACAGGTGCCATACATTTTCTTGTTTTACTTCTGGAAGCTTTGAAGTATGGAGAGTAGTAAATATTAAATTTGAAGATCTAATAAGATATAAACAAATTTTCTGAAATACACTTATGAAAAAAGCTTCGAAGCGTCAAACTGTTTGAAAAATATAATCAATAAATCAGTCTATTATCCTGACATCCCATGAAATTTTACATTTCCTTGTCTATTTTTTTGATATCCGGAATAGGTGCTGGGTGAATGGTTTATTCTTTAACACATCTCGTGGAGAATTTAAAGCAAATAATAACTCCCGAATAAAAGATGTAAAGAAGAAGCTAATGTTAGTTTCTGAAACATACGTACATACATACAACATAAATAGTATTATCTGCGTGAATTATGTTTTCCGGAGAGGGGACAACATAGGTCCTTTATTTACTATGTTGGCTCCCACACAATGTAATATAAATATCAAGGCTTAAACGTATTTTTATACATTTTTTTTTTTTTTAGATTTTATTTCTCTGTCTGAATTGTATATGTCTACAGATACATATTAGCATACAGAATAAATATCTTGAAGTGCACCTCTTAAAAAAGCGGATATGTAAACTTAAAATTCATATTGTAATAATTTGATATTTTAATATATAATGTTTACAAAATGTTACGTTTATTAACTAAAGTACAATCAATAATAATAGGTTTATTAAAAAATATATATTATTATAATTATAGTAGACTATATAAATAAAACAAGTGACATTTGAATTGTAATGTTACAAGTCGCATAAAATTAGAATATGTGTTTTCTTGTTGTTGTAATAACTGACAAATGAGTAGGTATTTCTTATATAAAATTTTACTGCACATTGGTATAATTTATATCATTGTTGTTTTGGTTATTTATATCCTAAAGTAAGTTGTAAGCCGAAATGTTTGCTTTTTATAAACATAAATTATTTATTAATTTTTATATAATCAACATCAACCAACTTAAATTACAAAGTATTTTAATATTAAAATAAAATAATACAATGGTTTAATTTATTTAGCTTTCTTTCCCGAATTACCGAAAAGATTATTTTATTTTGCATTTAATTATATACAAAAAAAAATTACCATTCAAAAATATGTAAACCATATTTACAAAATAAGAGCTTTAAAAACACATTTAAATTAATGAATTACGCTATGATGCGGATTTGTATCATTTCATTTTTGGTGTAAAATGTTCTGAAAATCGTCTTCGCGTAAATAAATAAACTACTTATATGACATGTTAGTAGTTATTCAGTTTAGCTTGATATGCCATATTTCCTATACCACTGTGATCTGATCTTTGAGTTCTATTAGCGAACAAATCTATTATTTAACGGTAATCTGTCAAAGCATTGCATTTTGTCCTATCTTCTATAGACAGACCATCCAACCAACTAGAAAACACTGTTACACGAGCATGATTCATACACACGCCACGATTGGGCGATTGTTTGTGACAACGTACAAAATAATTGGGGGTAAAATGGACCAACTAAGTGGAAAAGATTCTATTTCACGATATATTCGCGGACACTAGGGTTCCGCCAAAGCCTTATTGATTTATTTTATTTATTTAATAACTAGAACATGGTTTATTTTTGTTTTATTGCCATTTATTTTCTTGATATTGTATTCAGCACTTGCTAATTAACGAACCAGTTTCTAAAGTAATTAATAATTAAAGTAGAAGGATCTTGATAGATACTGGTATTAACTAAATTTAATAATGCCCTGTGGCTATACGTTTTGGTGTGATCCTTTTTTTATAAAGTTTTTTTGTGGTCACTCCTGGTAGGGTGATCTATGATAACTAATAGTACTAGGCAATAAATTTCGGTATTCTCCAGCTTATTGTTGACATAATAACAATACGACAAAAGCTTTGATGCTTCTTTTCGGGCTAGCATACAAGACCGGAAACACAGCTACTGTGCATCTAGTCTAGACTTGTCATTTTCAAATAAAAAATTAATGTGAGAATTTCAGATAGGACATTAAACAAAAAATTATACAATATGCTTCTTTTGCATAGTTATACAAAATAAATTGTTTATTGATATAAATATGCTTTTTAAGACCTGCAGTATATCTCAAGCTAACGAGGAGAATATTTATTTTATAATTTCGCATCTTCTGAATTCTAATATTATGAAAGGTCCCGTATAAATAATTATTTTAATTCAAATGTACAAAATGTCTGGGTCACGTATATTTTTTTAGTATGTTGCACTCTTCTATACCACTGGACCATTGATTTGGTGCTGGTGGCATGGTTTGGATTGTGTAAGTTACTATATATGTACTAGTGTTATATAATTGAATGAAATGAGTCCACAACGAACAAGGATTTGCTTTTTGCGTTCCGTAATCCGATACTAAGTGGAGTGAATTGTCAATCGATAAATGAATCGTATAGACGACGTTTTACGTCAGGTTAGATACGTATTATTATGTGCATATGCTTCTTTCACAATATCTTATAAAATTACATTTTACTATATATGTATGTACATTCTCCTCTATCGCATATTTACTCGATCGTAAAATATCAATGGATAGATTTAGAACTGTAAATGTTTAACTTTATTGTTAATATTTTACACAAATTACAATACATTTTCTAGAATTATTATAAATAGATTCTACTAGAATATCCTTCGGTAAAAATAATATTACCATTAGATTTAAATTAATATTGTTGTTGTTTAGATGTAAATGAAATGATGTAGAAGTTTATTTTTTTATCATTTAATTCATTTGCATAACCCATATTCAATATCTCTTAAATTCGAACTATAATACTCTATAATACTCTATAGTATTAACGATGAAATCTTGACTGAAATACAAATTAATTAACCACGCAAATGACCAATCAGTAACGGAAGGGAATCCTTGTTCAAATAGCGAAATTACTTGAGTTACATACACACTGATAGACTGACATGGTGATGGGTGCTGTACTGGTATTGTTTGAAGACACGTGCCTCCCGGCCAACTAGATTTAACAGATTAGCCTGATCACGTGACTAGTTCATTATTTGCTTGCTATTATATTGAATAGTACACAGGACATATACAGGAAGAGTAGATTTACACAGCGCATTCCTCTTCCTTTTCTCATGCAGACGTGTGTGTCAATTTTGTATGGTTTCAGATTCACATGCTATTATATACATATCTATATAGGTATATATATATATATATATATATATATATATACATTACGGAAAACTAATAACAAATAGGTTTATAATTTAAAATCATATGAATGCGAGTTGTTAGATATATTTGTGTTTAGTTTTCTGTTTGAAATAGTGTGCAAGTAGCTTTAAAATGATATTGTAAGTAGGTATCTGGAATATTTTACTTGCGACACTGATGTCTGTAATTCTATATGATGAAACTTTCCTATTTGAGTAAATTAATTTGAAATTTCAAAAATCTGTTATTTTGACTTATATCAGTTTTGTTTAGGAAACATATGTGTGATGATAAACTTACGAAAATGTAATCCGATTAGAAAGAAATGTATTATAAATCTGTTTATTTTTTTGGTCCAATTTCAAATGATATCTTTAAATTAATCCAAATTTGAGTGAATTAAAAGTTATGGTAAAGCTTTACTATTAGGAAGACAAAATTAGAAATGTTTTTACGCGCCTACATATTATAATCCTCTAGGTATATTGACATTGAAATTACATGTAAGTTACTCTAAACTACGATGATCTTGCTTTTAAGTGTTCTTGTAGTACTTATTAACCTTAACTGAGCCTTTACCCATTTAATTTGATTTTACATGTAAATTCTTTTTCTCTTAAAATCTGTTTATACTATAAATGATATATAACAATTTTAGTACATTCTACAGTATCCTAACGTGATACAGGCTCAAATTCGAAAACAGAATAATTATTAAAAAACACTAGAGATAACGTGACAACCTTTAGCCATTATGCTACAACATTAAAATATCTCTCATGTTTGGTGAGAAAATAACCGCAGTTGACCATTTGAATACTTGAGTACCAAAAGTGGTTATAGTGGTCTGTCTGGTAACACGAAACCGCTATTTCATTGAGGAGGGGGGTCGCCCCGAATTAATAATCACAACAATGGCCACGTGTCCAGCACGTGATCGAACATCGTCTCGATAAATAATACCTAAGTAGTTGGTACCTTGAGGGTGGCAAACGCCCTTACGTTTATTGTTAAGAGGAAGCATCAGGAATGAATTGGAGAGTAATTGATTTGAATTAATCATTTGTAACTAGAAACTAACACTTAAATTGTGTTAAGGTTAATCAAAATTAACAGCTTTTTATATTTTGAGGAAAATGTATTTTATATACCGAATTTGATTTAATTTATGTTAGCGCTACCTATTTTATGTGGCATAATTTAGGTAGATAAAATATCTTCAAATAAATTTATTTACTAAGATTTTGATTTATTTCATCGAATAACATTTATTATATTCAAAATTAGTTCAATTATGCCAAATACTAATTTATTTGCTATTCCTTGATTTTATTGTATCAAATATATTAATTTATCATTACGTACGATTTAATTTATATTATTTATTTGATTCTACTCAATTTTAGCATTTCATCATAGAAATTTGATTTTCATTCAAGTAGTGTTGAGAATTAATACTTATACCAAAATAAATGTATTTCTTGCAACTGAGAACTTACCTAAATAAATGATAATGAAACCAAACATAAAAATTAATAACAAGGTAATTTGTTTTCTTGTTTTAAATAAAACAACAACATTCCATATAATATTTTATTATTTATTTACATATTTTATAATCTTCTTGGAACACTGTACATGAAATTAAATTCTGCGTAAAAAATCATACTGAATAAATCGATACATAAATCACTGATACAATAATACACATATAGAATATGATATGAACAATTCTCCATAATTATGGCCGTTTTCGTTCGAGAAAAAAAAACATAAAAAAATAAATAAAAATATTCAACATTTATATTTATACAAAATAAAAGAATTGACTCACATTTCGTTTGCAACTGAAAATTTTGATTCAACATTTTCAGTTTTGTCGATTTAGGTAATTTTTGTTTAAATACATTACTCTACGCATTGCATCTTACACATATTATGATAATCAGAGATGGGACAGTTTTAAATTACATTCCAATTAATTATATGTATTTTCAAGAGTATATAATGTTCGATATAGAATTTAAAATGTATAATTAATACATTTAGTCACATGCAAGCTTCGAAAAGGCCTCGAAGTTCTTTTGTAGTATATAGTGCCACAAGAGACACTTTGAACGAAACCAAATAATCTTAAAACAGAAGATTGGTTTAAATTAGTACAAGTTTAGATCAAATTTAATTAATTAAAACGTTTGCTGTCCTTATAGAATATCTTGTTGTTTCATCTTTTTAAGCATGCGTATTTTTATAGGCGTTAGGTAAAATCTAAAATTATAATTTGCAATCGTTTGCTTTAAAATTGTATAATTTGTTATTAGGCCTGAAGGTTTTAATTATATGCCAGTTACATAATAGGTAACAAATTAAAATAGGCCCATCTCTGAAGATAATGTAACCTAAGTTATTACACTCACGCCATCATGAATAATATCCAGTGAAAAATCACCGAAATTCACAAAAACTAAAATTACTTATTATATACAACACTTTATAGGCTTATATTTCGTTAGTTTCTTTTTAGTGCCACAACTACACATTCATATGTACACATTTGTCATCCAAAACTACACCAAAACACATCCAAATATCGGGAGAAACCCACTGGTTGGATATACTAAACCATTTGGTATTTATCTTGACCCATGTATTCCAAACTACAATCTGGATGTCTAGGACTAAAATTTTGGTGGTGCGTTCCCATACTGGCAACACTCATACCACTAGGGTATCCACTCATTTGATAAGCAGAACCACCCATATGATTCGTCATTTGTACTTGGCTTTGATGGCTTTGTGACTGCTGGTTAAAATACTCCATCTGACTATAGTAAGCCGGGTTATAATTTTGACTGTAGTAATGATGTGGTGACGAATTGTGCCCGTTTGATTGCCACGAATGAAATGAATTATAGGAATCGTGTTGATACCCTAACGGTGGGTTGCTGGAAGGTGTGATGGGTGGAGAAGGTGTTGTGATGACGCTACTGGTGTTGCTACCCAAGGGTGTTAGGTTTCCGTTGACTCGCGCGTAGCTCGAGATTTGTGGTGACTCTTTTTTTATGGGTGGTGACACTGAAGTGGATGGTGTTGGGATGTTGGTTGGAACGGCTGGAATGTTCGTGTTGGTAGTGCTGGTCGGTAGTGGAGAAGCTTTTGATGGTTTTGTCTTGGCTGGGGTTTGTATGGGTCGAGATGGTTTGTTCTGTTGTTGCTGGAGCTGTTGTCTGCATTTCGCTCTTCGGTTTTTGAACCAAACCTACACACAGAAATATCAAAATTAAATCTATTTTCGGAGGCTCCATTAGGATAAATTGTATTCCAAAACTCTTTACAGATGATGTGTAGTAAAGACAATCAAATTATTCAACTGCTTTATAATTAAAAGTATCTTGGTAATTTATAAAAATTGGAATATAAACTAGGAGAAAATTGGAAACCAATTTTTTTTATATTCGCCAATCCGAATTGCACAGTATGAACCCATAAATATTTTTGTTCCGGGCATCTAAGCTTCGATATTGTCGGGCCTAGCTGTTGTGTTATATAACATCCTGTATGTATGTATATATGTATGTATGTATATATATAGGTATAGCTACACGAATCAAACAACAGTATACAGTGTCCCTCTGCCCTGGCCCTGGGTTGCCGCGATAAAATAACTGTGATTTTTTCCGACACAATAACATACAATGTGCGCGCACAGCAAGGGGACAAATTTCCATTAGCTAGCGGATTATTTAGGGTTGTTCCTCGGTTAAAATAGCCCGCCCCTCTCTGTCAGAGTCCTCTCTTCTGCGACTATAAAAGGAGCATTAACTGTTCTGGAGGGACGTTACAGAACATTTGCAATGAATACATTTCTCATACTATATGGCTATATGTGTTTTTCCTTTTTCTGCACATAGGCTTTTTATAGTGAATATATATTTTTTGCAGCATGTGCCTCTTTTCATTTGAATCTAGTTTTTTGTTTGGTATCACTGTCAGTCTTTAAAAAGTGTTGGGAAAAAGTGGTTTTAGATTAAGGTACAGTCGCTCACTTTTAACTTGTCACAGAGGATTTTTTTTTACTTGATTAATGCATACACAATTCAGTCAAATATGAGTACTTTGACTTCTCTTAGTATTTAAGACAAATAGCATTTTTTTTCAAAAATGATTTAATAATTGAATTCTATGTTAAAACACTTTTCCGTTATATTGAGTAACATTTGATTTATAGATACAAATTTATCGTTTTCCATTTCTAAATATGCCTTTTTCTTCCAAAAATATTTAACAGCTTTGTATTTAGAAACTAAAATTAAAGAATTGGTTTGTTATTCAACTTAATAAATTTTACGATTTACTCAACTTGAGCATACTCCAATATCATTTTCATTTTAGAAGTTATATTATTTTTGACGAAAAATATCTCTCTATGTATCCGTTGAACTTTTCATAGAGAAAGGGGCGGCGTGCACAGTTGCGGTTCCTCATCGTTACAATACTACACAATGGCAAGGGGCGGCATGTTTGTCATTCGTCGGGTAATGATTCAATTTACAGGGCTAGCTGGTCTTTTCAGCGGCGACACAGCAGCTGCCATACACTGTATTGCAAACTAGTAGACTCATAATAATTGTTTGTTGCCACTGTGTTGGACACGACCCAGATGAAAAGAAAATGTTTTGAAGTATTATGACAATGGCAGTCTGTTACGAATGCTGCAATTACTGCAAAGTAATACTGAAATTTTCATAAAATCGTATGAATTTCCATTCTTTAATATTTAAATCTTCTTATTGAGAAACGTAACAAAATATCAGAATTTAATTGATTTATGAAATGCCATGCTTCTGTTTTCGTAGTCATAAAATTATCTTAACATTTTTTAAATGCGTAAATCGGAAGTATCGATTTTTATAATCCTAACTGGAATTCATGGGGTGCCTTTATATCCCACAGGAGAATATTTGCTATTATATACATTGCGGGTTAGTGTTGTAAATACATAAATCAATTTTCAATGTAGATCTGTCAACGGTTCGCTCGCTTTATATAGAAACTAATAAAACGTATTGCCCTTTTGATGTTTGACAATCGTGCGCTCGTGCGAATTTTAAATAATTGTCCTATAATAATAAACGCAAATGCATCTATATGCATACATGTATTCATCCATGTATTGGGTTTTAAAATGATATTTTAAATTTTATACACATTTGTAACGTATAATCCCTAGTGATGTGTACATTACACATTTAATTAATTTAGTTTTTCGTTTAAACACAAATTTGTGATATTTGTAACATAAATTTTATTTATATCATGTGATTACTAATTTCGTGTTTACCTGCGATTTATCTATTTATTTATTTATATCATCGCGGATATTTAATTGTTTTAAAGTAACACGATATATATGGTAGATTTTTATTTTTAAGTTCACGTAAAAAAATACTATAACGCCATAAAATAAACGAAAAATTATATAATATATATCATAAATATCTTCTCCAGATCGTCTTGAATATTAAATTATAAATCAACTTCATTTTTTATTAAAAATATAATTATTTTCTGCACTTATAAATACGTTAATCAAAATTTTGAGACATAGGATCGCAATAATAAAATATATAAACGGGTACTGACCTGTACTCGCGATTCGGGTAGATTAATCTTCAGAGCTACTTCTTCGCGCATGAAGATATCCGGATAGCGCGTTTTGCCGAATAGAGATTCAAGGATGTCTAACTGGGCGCGTGTAAACGTGGTACGTTCTCGTCGTTGCTTTCGAGGATTCACTCCTGGAACATACGCCCAACCTTAGCACACAGAACATATTATCAACCGTCATGCTTAAAAATACAAATACATAAATGAAATGAATCAGTACACAAATATATTCAATAAAATAATGCGTATAATAAAATATATCTATATCAACTGGAATATTTTTAAAATTATTCCCCAATTTACGTTCATGTTTATTAAATATGGAAATCAAATGTTATAGTTTCAACGGAAAGTTATGTAGGTTTAAGAATTGTGGTTTTCAAAAAACAAATTTTGTAATATTAAACTCAGATTCTATAATCTTTTTTCATAACAACGATTTTCTCTTTGAAATATATGTACAAGTAAATATTTGTATAGTTAGATTTATATAAGCTTTGTTGTAGAGATATGTTAAATATAGTGTATAAAAAATAAATCCGAAGTGAAAGTACATTTCACCTGTGTAGAGACCGCAATGTATTAGGTACACAAAAGAAATAACAAACTGAAATTTATTATTTGAGTTCTTGAACACACATCAAGATTGTATACAACCTGTACTATCTGTAAGTACTGTCTGTGAGATATACACATGAGAATATAATTAAGTAATTTGTATTTAAAGCGCTAATACCAGTAGCCGTTGAAGGTACCATAAACAACGCTCATGGAACTAGTTCAGCAGCGTGATATTTTTTATACTTCTTCTTTATGGTAACTGTTTATTGGGGATTAGTATGGTGGCTTGGTCGGCCGGTAAGGCAGGCAGCTGTATACAGTGATGGTGGACCATGTATGCACGCGGGGGTCGGACGCGTCCTCCGTCCCGGTTATTGGGTATTATTCCTCTTCGTTCTTCCTATCTATTCCGTGGTTTTGATGCGCGTGTGTGTGTTTCAGGATTATCTGTCCATCACATGCAGTCAACCATCGACGAATCATCATTTTCGTATATATGGGTACCTCGTTTTTTTTTCTTTTTTAGAGATAAAAGTTTTTGTAGGAGAGATATTTTTTTATGTTAAATTCAAATCAAGTATTGAAGATGACTGCCTTCATAGTTGTATCAATTGGGTTTACCTACATACTAAAGTATAATAATATATTTCGAATATATTTTTTTTGAAAAGATTTTACTATTAAAATGCAATAGAGCAATTTATATCAGATTTACAGCAAAATTGCACAAATCGCTTTTATGCGCATAATGAAACAAGCTATGAAAATACCGTATGTAAGAGATTTCGTACAAAAAAATAATTAATATGCTTATAGTTATAAAAACCATTCTAAGAATGTTCACGAACTTCAGTATATGTTGTGTACATACACATATGTACATACATATAATAATAAACCAATCCCTTTCCAACTTTTGTGACTGAGATCTGCAAAAAATGCTAGCTCGTCCTACTAAATAGATTTAGTTTATATTTTATTCCCACTTTACCCTAGTTGTGCTTGTCTTGTTAAAATTTCGCAGTTATATTTTCGTTAGTTTTATCATCTGTGTGATCCCGACTCGGCACGGACGGATGCGACATGGGCAACTTGTGTGTATTTATTTTTTCCATAAATCCTGTAGCGGATGGCAAGATGGCGACGTTTGCACCCGCAGCACACAGCAGCTAACCGTGCGCATTTCTGTAATCCGTTCCATGGCCTAGCGAGCGTTAGCAGAGCTGTAACAGTGGCGTGCGGGATGCTGCACTGCTGCTGGTTCCCCTGCTTTTCAAGCCCTTTGTATCTGCTGTGCAGGCCCGGATTAAAATGTCAAAACCCTCCCGGCCATCGTGAATAAAATATATGACCATAAAACTAACGTCAATTTTATATGAGTTGTTGTGTGCGCCTCCGAGGCGAGAACTCGTGGCGTTTTTATTTTTGCCTTCTATACAGTCACTCATGTTGAATTTCGCCACTGAATTCATTTTTATTTCATTTATTTTTTATTTCAATTTTTTTTCTTCGTTTTTAATTTCAGAACATGACACTTGGTTTTGGAAATGTTTTTTAATTTATGATCCTAGAAGACATCTCTGCGCGATTTAATTTTTGATTTATAATATTACTTCTTGTTCGTGTTCTTTCATATTATTCAATTCCCTTGTGTAATTTCAATTGTTGGTTTTCCTTAGTTTTCTAATGTACCACACGTGGAAATATATCGCGTTTTACATATATTAATTTAAAAAAATCAATTTTTTATCTCTTTTTTTATAAAATTCATTAATTATATAAACCATTATCGCCACAATATTGTTGTGGTTCGTGGTTCCTAAAACTATATTTATAGTTTTAGAACTCACACTGTTATTGTGGTTTGGTTCGATATTTTGAGTCTAAAGATATTTTAGACAATATATCCTGTTACTTGTTCAATCTTACTTTTGAATAAAACATATTATTTATGTTGTACAATATCTGATAACTTTGTGGAATGACCAAGCGAAACTTTTATCAGCTCACACCAATAAGTACTTAGACGCAACACATGAAAGTCCACGGGAATGAGACTAGGCGCGCAGAGGCATGAGTGGTACTTCGCGGTATCGTAAGAGTACGCGTTCAAATATCCGTATGGAACCCTATTTTAGTAGTCTGAGGGGGGTGTTCACTGTGTGTGTGTGTGTGTGTGTGTGTGTGTGTGTGTGTATGTGTGTGCCTTTATCTTCGTCGGCAGCCGTGGCCGCGACACGGTAAAGCCGGATTAGCAAGCAGAACACCGCACTCTCACATCATGTGCATGCGGACATTTGGGGTATTGCTGGACGACACCGGCAGGATATGAACTCTCTCTGTTACTAGACAACGTGCTGGAGTCAATTGCCGACGGCAATGACACGATGTTTTCATTTAGTTAATTGTATCTTTGTTTGAAAGATGTATGCTATGAAAAGTACTCTAAATATTACAACTAAAACGAATTTTAATGTCCTAATTGCAATTTTCGCAAATGAAATTAATTTTATTATTTCTCTATTGTGCTTTTCAATTAATACTCATTTCATTGTTCGAAAATAACTGTGGCCATATGTTTCTTTCGCAATTTGTCGCAGTGTATCCAATAACTTCGTCTCATTGACAAATGACTCAATTTTTTATGTACTGCCAATATTTACTTGTATAATATGACTTCTAAAAAGGTCCCCAGTGAATATCAGAGTTTCAAAAACATTTTCCTTCACGGTAATGTAGTTTGTGTGTAGTGTGATATGTGTGTATATTTAGTACCACTGATCTTTGTGAGAGACATCAGTTGTGCAAATTTTCAATCCCTCGACACTGATTTTATCACCCCCGTATAGGGGAGTTGGTACTATGTTATTTTATTTTAGTTTTTAATTAGGAGCGGCTAAGTGCCAAATGTTATTCTTAGAGGTAACTTTTACTAAAGAAAATAAACTATTTTGGATATCAAACGAAAATATACACACGAAAACCCCATAAAATATTTTTAAGATTTTAACAATTCTGTTATAAGATAATACGCAAATACGCTGATAAATCTTTTAATTTTTTTATATCTATTCGACATAACTGCTAATATTCTCTGAATGCTCGGAATAATCTATTTTTTTGTACGTTTTTATTATAGTATACGTTCACGTCATATTTTACGTAATGTTTTACGTTAATAAGTAGACAAAGATTGTTTACACTTAAAGTATAACACTCGTTTTAGTTGTAGGATAATAATCACATGCGTACATGATATTGTTGTAACTCTTGCAACTGATATAGTAGTCTCTTGTTTTGTTAGTTATTTGTTTTGTGAGTGACGTATATAAGCCAACGGGGTGGCAACTCGGCACGGTGTTCCCGGAGTAACGCAACGTTCGTTCGCCGATTACCAACGCTCGTCAAACGTAAACACACACGACCGTTCGATAAAACGCTAATCTATGTTAACATATGCGCGCGTTAATTGAAAATAAACTCCGACTCTTGCCTGCCTACTATACACCCATTCTGATTGACCCCGAAAGCTTTTGTTGACAGCGTCCAACTCAACTGTTTAAGGTGAACCATCAAGTTCGCTAAAACATCGTGCCTTGCAAATGAAAATAAAATAAATACCATTCCATGTGTATTTGCATAAAAAATGCCTGGTAAAAATTTCATTCATTTTGATTTTGTATTAATGGAGAAAAAAAATAAAAACTTTGGAAAAGTGCCTATTTTGGGGTTTTTTATTTTTTATCTCCAATAATACTAGTTAGAAATAAATCAAATTTTTACCATGCATTTTTAATGCAAATACACATCGAATGACATTTTTTTTTTAAATTAAAACTTCCAAAATAGGCACTTTTTCATAGTTTTTATTTTATTTTCTCCATTAATACAAGATCAAATTAAATGAAATTTTTACCAAGCATTTTTTATACAAATACACATGGAATGGTATTTGTTTATTTTCATTTGCAAGGCACGATGTTTTTCTAAACGAGCCTGATGTTTCACATTAACACGTATGACAAAACTACAATTTTTATATATCAGTACAACTATTGTGTTTATAGATTTGAATAAACTACAGATGTGCAAATTGTCTTAGAAACTAAATTTTTATACATAAAAATAATGAAATAGTAAATGTTTAAACATTTTTGTTTATTTGAAAATCCACAATTTTATTATTATTTTACAAACCCCAAACAAGAGTAACAGAGAATGAAAAATGTGTTTTTGGTATTTGAAAATAATAATAATAAAATGATGAACAATTGAAAGCGTGAATGGATGGCGGACACAACGTTGATGTATCGGTCCGTGAATAAACCGCATTTGATTTAAAATTCATACGGTTAAAATAACCCGATGAAACATCGCAGATTCAATTTGACACCCCCATCACAGCAATGTGATGACTATGAGCGACGTGCGCACCAGCTGCACCAATTCTCAGGGCCGCGAACCATCGAGCTCGTCTCGGTACATTTTGAATTTATATACAGAATTTTCGAGTAGCGATGGAATTACGGACTTGATAATGCTTTTATTAATTATAAAATGTGTTTCAATTGAAATACTTAACAATCATAAGTTTCTTTTTCAAAAATAGTTAGACAATGTGACATATTTAGGATTTTGATAAAAATCAAAATAACTGACTTACATGTACATACATAAATTTAACTGACGAGTTAAGACATTAAATCCTGATGATGACTGCAAAGTCAAATAATAAAGAAAATTTACGAAACTACCAAGTGTGTTTTTAATTTATATTAAAGTTTTATATTATATAAATGAAAAAAAAAGTGGTATAGGATGTTCAAACATTTAAATTTAGAAAAAAATATTTATGATTTTTCTGCATACAATTTGACCTATCTTTTTGCAAAGTAGAAGTTCTTCAAATGACCGCTGTACCATACTTAAAATAAAAGCATAAATACTGTAACTGGCACTACCTATACGCGAAAATACAAATATAATATCCATACAACTCCCCTTAAGTCTGACTCTATACATTTCAGTGTATGTATGTGTGGGTGGTAGCTCTCGTTCGTTCACAGGTTTCCATGGTGACGAAGCACAAACCACCTACCACCCTGGTAATCGGCTCAAGTCGTCCCTGTACCACCACGTCGTCATCGCATCCTCCTCGTAGCTCTTAGTGCCTCTGCTTTGCGTTTTGCCCCTGCTTCGCTTGCGTATATAGCGTGGACGAGGAGTATGTATGTATATACAAGTGATGGGAGTTTGTCGTGGCTACTACTACTACTACTGATGATGCTACTGGTCCCCAATCATATATCTCTTATGCGTATTTCTTGAATATCCTATTTCCAACTATTTTCCGCAGAAGGGTGACATAGCAGTGCTTCTTCATACGTATAATTACACATCTTCAAAAACGTATCATGGATTTAAAATTGTCTTTTTATTAATAGTGAAATGTTATTTTTACAACAAATTGAACTTTACTCTCAAAAAACTTTTGTATTTATACCAATTATTTTAATTAGTTCGAAGCACTTACAATGGTCAAAGGAATCGATTTGCTCCTGGTTCATTTAAGCTATATACCAATGATTGGAAACATCGATTTTAGGTCACCAAAACAAATTAACTTTATCATTTTACAAATATTTCATTTTTCTATCATAAATTAGTATATATGCAAATAAAACACCTATAGTAAACACAACAATTTCTTCTTATGCTTATATTTGTAATTGTGCATGATAACCTTATAAGTCAATCTTTTAATTTAACGTATTTTTTAAATAATTTAAATATGCTTATTTAATTGCATTATTATCTTTTTGCTCTGACTGCTCTTCTTACCGATCTAATCCCTTTTCTTTCAAAATAATATAAATGTGAGATAGAGTAAGCGCAAGAGAATATGTTCATAAGATCTCTATTAGAAATTTACAGAAACATCATTTCTTATTTGCGAAATAATTGTGTATGTGTCTGTACCTTCTTTTTCAGTTCAAAGCATACACGCGGTCGAAATATAATTCTTTCTTTCTGACTGGTTCAAACACTCGAAAGACTTCACATCTTCTGTTTTCTACGTCTCCCCTTTCATTTATTATACTCATTCGTAATCTTTGAATGTAACGGTACTCATTACACACGATTACCTTATACGCACAGAGTAGTTATTACCTAACAATCGTTTTGAGAGATATATGTATATATTTGCTATTGCCAATTGCAGACATTTTAGACAAGTAACACAATTTCGATTTTCTGATACGTACATTTATACTTTTACAGTTTTTAGATATTCTATAACAAAAAATATTTCAGAACGATATATAGAAACAGCAGTGTACCTACATCTTTTTATTTATAAATATTTCCAAAATTCTTACTCTAATATTTTTCAACTGCACTAAGTTATTTATATCGTATTTTTATTTCTACATAAAATCAGTAGCAAACTTCAAATCAAAATGATTTATGTAAAACTAGTTATACAGATAAACTTATGTACAACTTGTCTTGTGAGATTAGCACTCACATGCAATGTCTCTGGTTATATGTAGGTAATTACAGATAAGACACTTTTTTCTGCGTTTGAGTCGCCATGGATTAAATGCATTTAGACGATGGTCATTGCATGACTGTAAATAAGTAATAATTACGAAAGATATTAATCAATTTTTCTATGTAATCTCTCTAGTCTGAGTGAGGAGGGAGACGAAATAAATCAACAATTATCTCAGACACACGCTGGTTATTTATGAGCGCATGTAATTAATTAACATAATTCATAACAAAAACAATTGGACTTGTCAACGGTATCATAAAGTCTGCGACGAGTTATTCACAAGAAAACTAATGATATAGAGTACCTAGACTATTTATAACAGTGATGTATGGTTTCAAATATTTTTATATAATGAATAATTTCTGCAAAGATTTATAAAATAATTAGAAGATTAGTTCTTTAATTTAAAACACTGTTAATATATGTAAACGAATGTGTAATGCTCATTAACCAAGAATATTATTTTAATCGAAATAATCATCTTCACAAGAACACCAACTTATGTTTTGGCATAAAACAGTACAGTGATATTTTAATTTAAAATTTGCATCATGCAAAGAATACAATTTAACATCATAATAAAAAAATATTAATTTCTAGATAATAATTATATATAATCTAACGATTTCTGCAATAACATGATTTAGAAAATTGAATTGATTACTGTGATTATCTCGTGCGAATGGCCCGGTTATCTGTACACAGGGGGCGCATTCCTGTTGCCGTCGGCGGCAGATACGCCGCCAAACACGCGGCAGAAACAACCGTAACCGTGGCAGGAATTTGTGCGAGATAGCAGGAGGGTTGATGCGACGAACGAAGCGGCGCGTGAAAGGCAATGAATACATTTGCTGGCCTGTTTAATAGACATGTAAACACTCAAATACACACACACACATACTCATAGTTCACCCTCTTCCCTATATCGACACTATAATGTTTATTTTATTAGCGCCAAATTGGATAGTGCAAGATGATACACACTCGAAACCGAAGTGCGCATTTTGAGAATGATTCAATTTCGGATGGAATAGATTCAATGGTGTCAAATTGCGTTACTGCTACGGAGAAGTTAAAAGTTTTTTTTTTTTTATATACACAGAAATCGTTTAACACGAAATTGACGGGACTAGAAATTTATTTTCGTACCAAATGTATTTCGTAGTAAAGATGTTAATGGGCCAAAATTGAAAAAATTAACAAAAAACAGCACATACAGTCATAAATAGCTTGTGAAATTTGTATATGGGAATGCATTTTTTATTCCTAACAATTATTAAATGTATCAAGTAAAACAATTATTCCAGAGAATTAGGAGTTTATCAATCATGTTTATTTACTTTCTCAAATACAAGTTAATGTTGATAAAACTATGCTTTAATAATCTTACATATGTTCTTCGCGCATTACTAAAGTTTCAAATTTATCAGTGCATCATTTTCCCACAAATCCAAATTAAATTAAAAGCCATATAACTTTTAAAACATATAGTAAAACATTTTTAAACTTTTCAAAAGTATTTGAAATACACGTATAAAGTATTTGTAAAAGTTTCAGCAATTTTATAGCGTTTTGATTATCATCCCTAACAGAAATGTTATAAAATTGAGGCATCATTCAAGTTCGCGCGTTATATATAAATACTTTTCCTAAATTCCCTAAAATGATTATTTTTAAAACGCACATGAAATTAAAACCTGTATTCTGAAAATGGTTTTCAAAATTATTAGTTTGATTTAAACAATTCAACAAATAGTTTTGTATTTGAGGTTTTCCCAAAAACGAGATATTTTAGAAAAATGATTAGTTTGTTATCGGTTATTGACCTTGGACGGTTGGTATATGTTCGTGATATTCTCATATAACAAAACTCAGCTTTAGGGATGAGTTCGCGCCTATATGTAATAGTGGAAAGATAGGTATATGGGGGTGACATTTCTATGTGTGAAACCTTCGAAGGACGCAGACGACACGACACGAGCAAGAATTTCACGGGCTTCCATTGATCTGCTTTATACACAGTACACCTCAAACATACAAACTAACAAATGTTGCGTACATAGTTAATTACCATTTACCAAGTTTCGCAATTTTCAAAAATACCTAACTATAATTGTAATAATATCTTCGTGTACCAGTTTATTTGAGTACAATGCTTTTTAATTTATTTATTTAATATAGTTTTATTTCAGAGCGAATGCAATTTTACATCATATGCTTTTATAAAATGTAGTTTTCAAAAAATTAAGAAATGTTACATAAAATTGAATATACTTTGGCAATCTTGGTTGCCATATTCCTGCTTCTTGTATTATAACAACAATGAATTTCAAGTTATATAATTATGTGGCGTTTAAATGGAATCAATAGACAGATGGTTTACTGGCCTCACACAAACTCATATTGGCGATTAAGATCATTTCTTAGTAACGTGTAAAGCAAGCCGACACATTTTAGAGGTAGGAAAATATTGAAACCCACCTCTGGTTTTTAAATAAAATCTGAATGTTATCAGTGTACACTTTGTCGCAGTGAGTGGAAATCTGCCGATTTGTAAAACGTATTTAAAAGTCTTTAGTCTATTTGCAAGCTGGGGAAAAAGGAAAGGTTTATTTTCCTAGAACTTCTTACAGCATATTATCCGAGCGCTGACGTCTTTTCAGCTACACGCTAACAAAAATAACACGTTCCCGAGCCTTAAAATACACGAAGATTTACCGGTATAAAATTTGATATACGCATTATTTTAAAAATTGAGAATGACACTGTTGCAATAGTAAGCTGATCTGTAAATCTGCACTGAAATAAATATTTTGGAATAGCTACAAAAATATGATCACCCATACAGATATTTACGTTTAATATATTTATAGCTGTAACTTATATATTTTGTGTAATTGTCACATAAATAAATTAGGCACTGACACATTTCTCTTAATGTATTATAAAATCATGTTATGATGCAGATTAACAATTTAGCTTAAAATCGCTGCGAAAAATATCGTTTCGAACAATTCTTACCTTGTGGAAATCCGACGGGGTCTAGCGAATGGGGTAGCCCGAATGGCCCCAGGCCTGGCATTGGTACCCCACTTAAACTTGAGCCTAGACTCGCACTTAGTCCCGGATGCGCCGGGAAATGTCCGTGGGGCCCACTTGGGGCCTTCAAATACCCCGCCATATTCATTTGGGCGTCCTGTAGACCGGTGGGTCTCTTGTACTGAAACAATATAATTTAAATTATTAATTTGGGCTATAGCAAATATAAAAAATAATAAATAAGCTCAAATGTTTTATTTACATTAATCATTACTAAGTTTACGTAATTATCCCAATAATTATCGCAATTCATACTTAGGAAAGACCCTATCAGAGAAATAATTAGGGCAAGTATACAAATGTACTTATAACAACCACATAGTTATTTACAGTTGATATATTAGTAAACTTAATAAATATTTTTTGATTATCTGCCACTATACTAAGTATAAATATATTAGGCACGGGTATACATTCGGCTCAGTGGATCAAAATCGATAGTTTATTCAATTGTTTATGCTTTTTTATCAAGATAATTCACAATAGATAAATAATGCTAGTGCCACAATACTCTTTGAATACCAGTGGTTTTAATCATGTTTTCGCTTTAACATTAATTTGTCTAAGTCCGAGATCTTCATATACACAATTCGTCGCAGGCTTATACTCATTTAGGGTAAATCAGCAAAAATTATAAAATAGAAACCCCTGAATGATTAAAAATAGTAATAAAATGTTACCACGTTACGCAATTAAAAATCTACTAAGCCAATATAAGAATCTTACCTAAATAATAATCCTTAGTAATCAGTAATAAGATTTATAAAAATCCTAATAATCACAGTCAAACAAACGTTCTCATCAGTTGTACACGGAAACTGATTCTAACATAAAATCCAGATGGTATTTACTTGAAACGAAACAAAACACGCGATTTCTTGCCCACTACACTTAAAATAAAAATTGCACAAAATCACAGATATTTGAACGACACTAACACAGCCTAAAACTTGACATACTATAGGTTTTTGTTTTTGCTTTCGTCGGTGAGTGACTACTATCTCCCATGAAATGTTACTGAATACTGTTTACTGTATGATAGTTGTAGGTAGGTAAAATGTCTATGGGGTGAGTTGTATACAGTTAGCATAGGGAAAAAGTGAGACTAAAAAGGGCAGGTATATTATTGAATGTTGGTTAGAGAGAGATGAATCGGTTATGGTGGGAGGCTTAAAGAGGGAAGGGGGTTGTTGTTGTTTATTGTTTTGATATTTTGGGGCGTGAGTATATGCGAGTTTTTGCACTATAGACACTTTCTAGCACAGAGATGGTTTGTGTTTGAGTACCTGAGATGGATTTTCTTTCAATGCAAAACCCAATGACAGTTAGGTTTATTATGTAAAATCATCATTTTTTTTCACTAATTCAGGATTGCAAGGCAAAACCTTGCAATCCTGAATTTGGGAGAGAAAAAAAAATGATGATTTTACATAATACAATAGTTGCAAAACATAGTTATTTAATCAAATAAAATCTCATTCTTTCAAAATAAAAAAAAAACGGTGCACAGATAGAAAAATGCTGTTAGAAATACGATGATTGCATTAACCATTAACAGTTCTAATCAAATCTTATAGTTTATATTATAATTAATTATTTGAATGAATCCGTAAACTAACAAAATAAATACTACATTTAAGGCAGTTAATACCCACCGCGTGTAGCATCTATTTTCATGATCTAGTTCATTCGACATCTTAAAGTTCGCTCAGATTGCAAAAACATAAATGTATTAATGCTGCGAATATGTTAAACTTAACTATTACTATTATGATATCAAATGCAATATTTGAAAAATTAGACGATAATAATAGGTAAACAAAGCTACAGTTGCTTCTGAAAATCATATTGAAAAGAGATTATTATCAGTAAGTTTCTAAGTACAAAGATCAGGCTTGTGGTTGGATAATACTTGATACCCGTTGAGAATAATTACAATGCACCTTAGTATCAGCATAAAGACGTAACGGTTTTTGGGTACGACACTGGTGTTGTACGTATACAATTTACCAGTTGTCCACCTACAGTGGTAATCATTGCCAATCTTTCAAAATAATAGCTACGACGATTATCGATATAGTGGTTATATTATTATAAATTTTATTCATGGTTAATATAAGTGCTTTTATTTTCATAAAGTAATACTATAAGTATCTATTCTACTAATACATATCTAATTGTAATATATACAAATAAAACAAAACCTGAATAAAATTTGGAGATTGATTCAATTAGATTATGTATGAAACGATGCTATTGCAATTGCAACGTTCAATTCTTAGAATATAATTTAATGCACTTTATACGTAAATTATTATTAATAAATAGAATTGATTACGAACATTCCAAATTGGATTTAACATCATAAAATTAGTTTAGAAATATATTTGCTAATACATATAAGTAGTCGTCAAGGAAAACAAAATTCTGATAATACCTTGGTGATTTTGGAAATGTTATTTTCTCTTATTCTCAACTTAATAATATAATCAATATTGTTTTCATGCAATTTGTTTCCGAAATATTTCTATTTATTTAATATTAAATACGTTTTGAGAATGTTATCTATAGTTAGGCAATGTATCTCCAAAATACCATGCAAATTCTGTATTCTAACTGTTATAAGAAGCAACCTAGGTGGTTAAATGTACCTACTCGAAAATTCTAGGAATGGTTGACTTGTGTGTGTTTAGCTAATCCCTGGATACTAATTAGTAGTGTCCTTTCTTAGTTATACTTAAAACCTGTGGTGTTTTCAATTCTCCACAATTGCAACTTCTTCGAATGTGGTACCCGGTTGCTGTTAATGATAACAATGTAGGTATATAGGTGTATGAGATGGGCTTTCCACGTTTTCATCATGTAGTGTTAGCGGTTAGGACATTTCGTAAATATTTTGATCTTCGTGATTTATTAGTTTATTACTTTATTTTATAAAATATCGTAAAAGCGAGTTGTTCCATTTTTATGAGTGCTTAAGGAACGTTTTGAAAATTCACTCATTGTTGTTATTTTTAATGAGTCCTTTAGAATTTAATGTAGAATTAGTTTTCCTAGTCGTGATTTATTCTAAACGTATAATTTTGCGTTTTCTTAGGTCAATCTGTCATATGAATCACATATTTAGAGAATATTCTCTGAATTGTCGCATTTTTTCCGACAAGATTTATAAATATTAAATTTAATTTCTTTAAAATAAAATCAATCAATTGAAGATAAATAAAGTATTAAAGTGATTTCCAAATAGCAAACATCTCAAAGTTGTATTGAAATAAATATTTGTTTTATTACACGGCAATATGAATAAGTATATTTAGCATCTAATAAAAGATGTACATTGTTGCACTGATGTATAGTAATTCTTGTTATATTATAAGCTTAAAGGCGTCATTCCATGACACACAGACAAGACTAGTTATAATGCATAACACAGGTTTCTGTATAGTTTGGCGCACGATGCAAGTCGTTCTTTTAGTATTGCAGAGCACAGAGAGAACCAGAGAGCAAAAGTGATACCGATTATCCCTTCTTATGATGTGTGTCGATTACCGTAAACTGCTTATAGAGTTATCGCAAGCTAAGCACTAAATGCTATTATAACCACGAGCAAGCCTCTGCACATCACCAACACCTTACCTAAATCGAGATTTTACACTAAAAAATATTCATGCAATTTACACCGATTTAAAATCAATTTTAGACGTAGAAGAGATAATAAAATATAGCAGTTTCTAATGATTTTAGTTGTGTCCTTCGTTACGACGTTCATTTAATTTATTTTTAATTTAATCCTTATATGTCTACCACTGTAACCAATTTGTTTTGATGATTATTTAACAACGACATAAAATATACTAGCGATAGTTAGGTATTGAGTATTTCATGAAAAAAACATGAATAGCTTATTTAGTGGAAACTCGACAAGGATAAAAAAATATAAAATATGTATGATATTTGTAAGTGTATGATATCTAAAGTTTATACTCTTGTTAGAAATTTAAAAACATATATTTGAAAATATTCAAAATACATTTCAATAAACTTCGCTGCACTACGGAATTCTGTGCATAGAGCCAAAGTGTAGTTCAACATACTCTTCCCTGATAAATGTTTAAAGATCTTATCCATAATTCACCCTTCGGTTAGAGCATGATACTAGTTACCCTAAACTTTCTTCCAGCATCATAAATCACTTGTTTTGCACCTTTCTTGCGCCGAGCCAATAAGTGCATAGGGGGCGTGTTGCCTCCCCACTCTATACTCTGTAAGCCACGCCTAGTATGCGAGTTTGCGCAGTAGGCACATGTAAGCGAACAGCTGCATCTAGATAAAATAAAAGTATTGATATTTTCTTTTTTTACGAGGGGGTGAATGTCTAAAGTGAAGCTGAGAGTTTGTAGCACAAATTGAACTAGAACGAGTACAATGGAGTTGTTTTGTGATTTTTTCAATGGTGCAACTGATATGTATAGCAGATATTTTATCGTTTTATATTGTCCGGATTTTAAGCATACACATTAAGTAAATTAAAATTAAGACAATTTTTGAATTTAACACCAAGTGAGTAGATAACGCAATAGGTAGCAAATATACACAATCTATATATGAAGTAAGCCCGATTACGAATGTTTTGCACATATTTTTCAACTAGAATTATAAAACATACCTAACTGAATAAAAGATACCTATCACTGCGTTATGGGGAAATAAATATCCAGAAATATTTTAAACAAATTATTGTAGTTTTATAATCGGCGTATTCTTTTGGGAAATGGTTCGCAATATAACTAATCAAACTAATAATGATTTAGACAATCATATTATTGTAATCCTGATTCTTTATCTTTATTCGTGATAATTTGGCTACCGTTATAAATAGGTTGAATCCTAAAGTTTGTTTTAGTGCAATATATTTATCGAATCACAAGTTATTGGCATTCTTATATCTGATCATGATTTAGGTCATCATAATCATAAATGAAAAGAATGCCTCTCATGTACCAAAAGGGGAGATAAAATAACTAAACCGAAAGATTAGAAATGTACGTTTTTATCGATATCATAAACGGTGGAGAACATTCTTCCTATAAATTGGAGAGATTTTAGCTCGTTGTTAAACATATTTCCCATCTTATCCCTGTTAATAGTGTATTTATGTTTAGTTCAAGTTTTTGACACCTGTCACCGTATTGATATGTCGCCACTATTGCGTCTGAGATTACCTGTCACATAACTCCGATAGGTAGTCCAGATCGGATCCGAACATTTTTCTTTCTTTTGAAAAACAACCAGATAAAAAATAGTTTTTTTCTTTTAATACCTTATATACTCCTACACCTAGTTGATTTAGTAGAAAAATATAAATAACGAAGAATTATAACATACAAAAAACAAGTGTTTATTTGCATCTATTTAAAGAAATATTTTTTCAGTATGTAGATATTCAAAAACTTAACTCATAATTCATGCTATACATTTATCCAAACAGGTATATTTATATTCAGTGTGATTTGACCTTGCAAACAAAATACAATAGGAAATCCTGTCATATCTAAATTATTACCAAAAAAAAAATGAAATAATAAAATGTGAGCAATTTCCGGAGCACTCAAAATCGTCAAAGAATCTGGTCAAATTTAAACATGAATTTTTATTACCTCACGAGTCAGAAGCATCAGGGTCAGACACTGACATGCGTATTAGACAAACTTCTAAATGGGGATGTAGTTGGTCCGAGTTTCTTTAGAAATGTTCTCACGATTTTATGAATGAAAATCGTGAAGGGTAGTCGTCCACATAATTATTAGTCAAGTAGGGGTGGTTTTAACCAATAAATTAACAGCAATATTTAGTTGGGGTAGTTTTGTCGGTTTGAGTCAGGATATACCTGTATACAAGATATAATATATTTTTTTATAATTTAAATTATATATGGAATATTAATAAAATTATTTTTGGAACTCAGTGAAGACAGTCAGTTTTTGATGTTGCCCATTGTTTTAAACTACTTCATCGTCCGAAATAAATTGTTTACGTATTTAAACTGCTTCGTTTTTAAAAACAATATTTTGTTGTTAAATTATCCATTAGTATTTTTTTTAAATAGCACTTTGTATCATTTATTTTCATTTTTTGAAAACCGTTAATTTTTAAAAAACCACTTCAAATAAATTCAAATATTTTTTCAATGTAATTCTACATAAAGTACTTCATGTTCAACATAATATATAGATAATACATGCGATAAGAATAAACACGCATGTAATACATTAGCAATAAATCAAAGCTAAACAATCAGTTGCTACTCCATGTTAGGCAACAATAAATATAAATAATGTGAACCAGCATATAGTTTACAATTTAATGTTCAAACTATATACACTTATCCAATAAAATCTAAAACAAACTACCTGTGATTTAAATCATTACAAAATAACGGATTCGAATTCGCCAATGGTGAAAAACAAAACAAATGAAGCAAACAAGCAAATAACACACAATGTCTCATGAAATCTACGAACAAATTCGTCAACAATTATTATTAACGATATTTAAATGTTAAGAAGTACAATTTATTAAAATATTGCACATTATTCCCTTGTAGTCTTACATGAACCTTCCTTCTTCTTGTAGTTGTGGCCGTAGCCGCAACGAGTCGCTACATGACCGTATCTCACACTTTAGTTTTTTTCTCTTGTCGACTACTGGTTTTAAATAAAAAATAATATCAATGCACCGGAGCTACTTTAATTTCAAAATACGGTGCATATAATATATACGAAGAGATACTGTCGGTCAACTCACATATAAGATGAAATAGATGGAAAAAAGAGTGTAAACCTAACTTCACAATCGTATATTTCCATTCCAATAAAACATTATGATATATGGGTAGTTGGGCACAGGTGTTGTGGTCGGTTTGGGTTCAGAGATTTTTTATTTTCGTTTTTTTAAACTTTTTTTGATTAATTCAAAAGTGAGAACGTTATGAATTCGTAGACCTACAACTGTGGTCATTACGTTAAATTGATCAACATTTAAATATTTAAAGGTGTTTATTTTCTTCTTTTTTATTATTTTCAATTTTTTTATTTTTATGTCAAGTTTATATATAGGTATACCAGAGGTCTCATCTCATTTGTATATGAAATACTTTTGTATGTAGATTAGATCAAATTTTGCAATATATATATATATATATATATATATATATATATATATATATATATATATATATATATATATATATATATATATATATATACACGTGACGTCTTTAGTCAAGGTCTCCAGTGACGTGACAATTTAATATTTATGTCCAATAGTTCATCGCTAGAATCATCTATTATCTTTCGAAAATCTTAATTTATTACAAATGAAAGAAATGAATTTTACTAAACAATAGGCTTACTTATATATTAAAAACCTACTAAAAATTCGTATATTTTAATTTGCATTCCGTTTTATATATTATATAACACTTAGTATAAAAAATTATACATATTTAAATTATAATAAAAAACAATCATTTTGATTTTTATTAATATATTTTTTGGCTGGAACTTTCTGTTCATTTAAATTAATGCCCGTTTGACAGTGATAAATAAGCGTAAATTATAAAGTTCTATTGTATCTTAAAAACACAGCATGCTGTTAACATTATAAGACCTAATTTTGTAACCCAGAGCTTGTAGAACTAGTTTGAAAATGACAAAAATATGAATTAATTAATTATTAAGTCTATAAAAACTTCAATGGTCTACAATTTTCAAATTAATTAATTTTAAAATTCAATTCAATTATTGTTAGCTTGCCGAGAAAAATGTATGTCATATTTGCACATATCTATGCGGTTGTGATAAGTATATTTATATATCTTTCCCAAAATATGTTCTCAACACATACTTTATTATCATATATGATTTAATTTTGGCATAAATTGTAACTATAGACAGTGCAACGTAAAAAATGTTAAGTGATCAATATTGATGCACTATACTGTATAATTTAAATATATAAATAATAGCTTTATTAATTATTATATTAATTAACAAAGCTATTAATAACCATTATTTTTTAACTACCAATAAACAAAAGTTTAACTATCAGCTACCTGACTTTCATCATTCCGAAGTAATAAAAATGTGTTTATGCAAATTACAAAACTGGAAAAACTTCGAATAAATATATTAATATGCGGGAGTATGTGTTAGTAACTATGTGTGTGTGTTTATTATTAGGCCTATCCGATGTCCAAGGTGCGAGGTTAGTGGCTGCTAGCGAGTATATCTAGTGTCGGAATGCGGCCCAACTACAAAGGTGTTGAATCAGTTAGTTTGGGAGGATATTTAGATAGTGTCACCTAACACATATTTCATATTATGTTTATTAACCGGTCGCGCATTAGTAAAACACCATGTTCACATTGTATCCGTCCAGCGAATTATTATTAAATATATCTACATTCATACTATGTACATACAAATAAAGCATTAGTGGTCTTCAGAACCACGTAACCCAATTTATATCAAACCATTCATTTTTCGCTGGAAATTTCGATATGTATAATAATTTATATTCATTAAAATACTGTCTTATTATTTTAAAAATTCAAAACACAGCAGTATAAATCAAATATAAATATTTAGAATTGAACAATTGAATTGTTTTCTCCAGCTCTAAACATAAACTATGACACCTAAACATCTAATTTGCTAGCTATATCTGGTTACACGCCAATACGTAAAGTATTAGATGAAATAGATCCTCAAAATATAGTTAGTCGTTTTTCGATGTAAGCAACCTCGGACAACGAATTCTTGTTTGTGGTTTGCGTGCTTCTAATTTTATAAAATCTACCGACCGACGGACTAAATAATAACAATAATATCAAGTCGCCTCGAAGTTACCATATAAACTCAGTAAGTCGGTCGCGGTAGCTCTGGGTAGTTTGACACTAAAAAATACAGATGCCAAGACCGCGCGTTACAATAGACCACAATATATCATACGACTGGTCAGAGCTGTGAGTCTGAACCTCGAGCCCAGGTGAGGTTTTTATTCCGGTGATAAAGCCGTATGCAGGCCGCTAAATTACAGAATGTATGTGCGCGAGACCGCGGTCGATCGCCGGTAGTTGTAGTAGTACCCCCGTGCATATACATACATATACCCGTGCCGTGGCTACCGTGGATTATCGGGTTCCCGCACCGGCACCCGCACCAGAACCAGCACACCAGCACCAGCCCACATAAGCCCAATTTATTGGAATCACCATCACAGTTGCCGCTGCCCTGTGCCCTGTTCGATGGTTTTGTCTTTCCTATATGGTCTGCACAGGCTGATCAGTTCATATCACTTTTCATTTACATATACCTAGTGAATGCGAGTTTTTCATACTTGTATGTTTAATTTGGTGAAATAATACTATATGATCGGTTCAATTATAGAACAAATAGACATGCAATGCCAGTATTGAAGAGAACATGCTGTAATTGATTAAGTTTTAATTTTTAACAACACACTAATAATTAAATGAAAACTAATGTACATTTAGACAGTGTAGTTTAATAAACCTTTCATGTCGAAACCTTTTCATAATTATTGTTATCAAAAATCTAAATACTCTTTGAATTGCACTTTCAATAATATTGCATATGGAAGAAAAACGTTACTTTCATTTCTCGAATTACGAAATAATACATTATTTCCTTATTTATATCTGCTCATATTTCAACAATTTGCAAGCCACATATTTTTAATAATACGCATACACATACATAGGTAGTTGACAAACACAAATGTCTATTGCTGCAGCGATATGTCCTAGTTTTGCAATATGACTCTATTTAAACATGCCCTTTCGCATTTTATGGTCGTCTAACATTTCCAAGTACACTTGAAAACAAATTTCGACACCTACACGGGCTTACGCAGTTCAAGGGCTGGCCTCAAGTGCATATGTGTACACGTTTCAGTGCACATTCGTTGTTAAGGACATACTTGAAAATCTGCCACGCGGTATTCATAAATGTACTTAAAATTTATTACGGTTTAGAAATTGAAGATTTTTTTTAAAAAGAACCAATTCTTTTTTCAATTTTTACAAATTGAATTAGTATTGTAAGAAAGTCTTGAGAAATCATATATGCATTGGTGCACCAATGCTTCCTTCTTAAACTGCAAGCTTAAATAAACACTAAATTTATTAAAAATTATTACATATGAGTTTACTAATTTATAAAATTTTCGAGTTAATTTTAGAGATATAAAGAGTATGCTTCCTTTTCTAAATATTCTTTATACAAATTAACAGTTTTGTGGCTAAAATGGTCATAAAAAGGCTATACCGACGAGGAAGCCTTACACAAACCAGTATATATGTAACTGCAACCGTAGATTTCTTATCTGTTACCGCAACAACTGCGGGTATGACCGGGTGTCTGCGGCGGCGGCTTCACTAAACGTTGTTGCATTAACGCGGTACTCCGAGGTTGCACGCGTCGCTGATTCCTTCACATCACCTTCACGGAGGCTGAGGGGAATTCTGTCACCCGATGTAACGAAGGGTAAGGCGGGTAGGCTTTTAGTGTCCGACATACCGCCACGCACAGTAGCTACCTAATTTGTGGTCTTTAACAACTAACACTGTCAAAAATCTCTGGCTTCCTAGAATTTTCGAAGCCAGCATGGTTTTTGCTACTGGTGATACATAAAAATTCTTTTTAGACTTGGATGAATTTCCAACTGACAGTTGTTTTATTTCGATGAATGTATATTTAGTTTTGGGAATATTTGATTGATTTATTAATTCTATTTTTGACAAATTGTTTAAGTCTATAAGAACAGAAAACAAAAATCTATTTGACTTTTATTTGTTTAAACTGCAAGGTAAATCTAGAAAACGTAAGAGCGTCATGTCTTTTAAATTTGGTTTTTACAGCAAGAATACTTCGCCAATATACAAACTGAAAAATTAAAATACAATTCACACTATTATAAAGATCATCATACAGCTGGGGCGGTCCGGAAATAACTTAAAAATACATTAAAAATCTGTGGCTCCCTATACGAGGGAGAGCTTCGTTCAGGAAAAATGTAACAATGTCCCGGTACACAACACGCCCGCAAAATAATTTTCCAGCCCGCTGATTCCAACCCCGAATATTTAGCGAATAATACCGTCACCCATGCAGAAGTAAATCCATTGGTATAGCGAGGCCGGGCTGGGCTGTAGTCATGCACACAGCATAGAGCAGAACTGCGTTATACAGCCAGCAACAAACACGACATATTACCGTCCTCTGCTCCCTTGCTCTTCTGCAGATTGGTGCTCTGGGTGTAGCGGTAAAACTCAACCAAGAGGAACTTATTGAGTAAATGATACTTGTAGATCTTGCTTGTGATACGATAATAATTGATTCCCGTGCCGAGTTTGAGGACAGGTTTAATTTCTTTTTTAAGCTTTTACCCAAAGAGAAAAAAGTACTTAGATAAAATAAAAATTCCATCGGCTAAATTAATTTAAATTTTTGATAAATTTCCATCACACGAATTCAATTCATTTCCTTGTCGCCCGTTATACAAAATTTAGTATCGCATAATTTAAGATGGACATGACGGGTGATGCAGTAATAACCATGGGGTGGAATGATTGGAATTTACATTTTTAAATAAATCATCATATCTAAACTAAAAATAACCCAAAGACGAACTCACAGAAGCAAGCTTCAAAAAAGTAAAATATGATGAAAAAAAGTCACCTTACGACATTTTCAAGTTTTAATCAGAGACGAAAGCGACTTTCCTTTCATAGACCGCACACATTCACACCCAGATTTAAACGGAACGGAACTCGTTCATCTCAGCAGTTTGCTACTGTGCGCCAGTAGAAGGTGCGTTGAAATTGTCCACCCGATTACGGTCAATAAATTTTATTCACACAATTAAACGAATATACCTATATATTTTTTGGACGCTTTGTGAAGAGGTATAACGTCACTCGCAACGATAATTTATCGTATCTCAATTCGGCAGCACTCACATGTTTTGGTTTTGCTATCTTTATTACACTTTTTTTTCTGAATAAACGTGGTGTGCGTGTGACGTTTTAAAATTTAAATTATTAAGATTGAAATAAATGCCAAGATGAATATAACAAAAAAAAAAACTGCTTTAAAAAAACTATTCTGCCTACTGCTAAATTTCGATTATATTATTTGCATCACCTTCTGTAAAACAGTTCTGGTGTTCTTAGTAGTGGTAGAGAGACTTTTATATATTTTTGAAAAATAAGTATTTAGTTCAGTTTCAAACAAAAACTTAGTACACCTAAGCTCCTGCTGTGTTCTGCGTTCCCGATGCTTTCACATCATTCATTGATTTCTGAAAGCGACTCAGAGTAATTGAAGTTATCAATAAATGCAAACTCCATTATTCTAATTGAAATACAAATCTATTATATCTTAATTATTAAATGCACCTGTTTCTTGCTAACATTAAAAGTAAGTAGATATCATTAATTAATTAAATAAAAACACCAATTAAACATATTTTTATCTTAAAAAAAATTGATTTGAATTAAACTTAAATTAAAATTGTTTGAATAAGTTTCGATGAATTGGAATACAGAAAAAACTATTATGCTAAACAATCACTATCTTCCATTTTATGTCATTATTCTCAATTAATAAATATAAATCAACAAATCGGAAATTCCAATCTTAATTTTAAAAATTTTCTATATGTATTTTCATAAATGTATTTTCTAGATAGAGTTACATTTTATATATATTAAAAATAGCCAAATAAGAAACCAGTAAAATAATATTTCACCAAAACGATTTCTTTTCATAAAGACCAATATTTATTTTTCGCCATCTATTCTTATAGCTGTATGGTCGAACATGTGCAGTTGTGTTTACATAAACGGTATGACAAATCAATTACATATTTCTGATGTATTCAGTTTCGTTAGTATACAGATGTGCGATATTTATTTTTATTTCTATTCAGGCAACATGTTTAAGTAAGCCACAGCTTCAAGAATATCGGTTGCCTATGCGGGGATTCGGACACAATAGTGTGACCAATATTTGTTTGTACGGCCAATGTCAATATAGCAGTGCCTATGTTGCATTGAAGTTTGGTATGATCGTTGTAAATCTGTCGACAAATCCGGCGAAATTAATAGTCGTCGTGTGAAATTGAGTCAGATTTATTTAAAATTAAAATCAATATAAAATTTTCTAGATTCATATATCACTCTCCCTGTCTCTAAAGTAGAAAGAGTTCTTTAATTATTTATTAAAAAAAAAAAAGATTTTCATACGAAGTTGAATATATTACGTTTTCAGGTTTGTTGTGATATAAAATGAATAATTTAGGCCTATTATCAAAAAAAAGCGTATATTTATGATCTATTGTTTAAATCATTTAAAAGCTATTACACTGTTACAAAATATCGCGGGAAGAAAGTGACCTTAACTTCTAAAATAGAATTTTATTTCTATTGTTTTTATTGTTGTATTTGCATATTTTGAATAATATTTGATCTTGAACCGATTTAGTTTTCGTGGACAAAAAGCAGCATTATCTATTATGTTCATATAAATATTTGTGTGAATTTAATTTTAAAAAAAGAAAAAACTTAATAGAAGCTATACGTTATTTTTTAGTTTCACAATTATTTTAGGTGATACTAGATGCATTAGCGCATATTCCACTAAACGTAAATGTTATTTTGGCTATTAACAGTAACAGTATCTGTTTTTTAAATATATAGAATTTTCATATGAAATATTGTTACATCAATAAAAAATAATTGTTTGAAACGTTTACAAAAGGAAAAGTGAATTGATACGCAGATGAGCGCATGGACATTTTAAATTCGTTATTTGTGTATGTGTAATAATCTGTTATAAATATAGTTTGTGTAAATCGAAAAAGAAGCTTAAAGCCATATATATATATATATATTAGAAAAATATAGTTTTCGTAAGTCTAATTATACTAATATGATACCCATTTATAGTATATAAAATCAGCCATATTCACAATTTGCGTTATGTTATAATTTTAAATTAATTTGTTGTTCATGTGAGGCGTAATGCTAAATTTTACATTTCGGCTACTGTGTATTGTACTTGAAGATAGCAGCAGATACACAGCAGCCGAAACGTTGTTTTTAATAATGACAATTGAAGTCCAAAATAAGTGTTCCATTTTAATGAAAAATATAATAATCAAGTACATCATTAAATTTATTGTCTACGTATAATTAAGGACAACGACTGAAAAAATATTTGTTGAAAGTATACTGACATTTGAAACAAATTTAGAAAGTTAATATATAATGCAGCTCTGTGCGACTGTGCATTAATTGATGAATAAGTTAAAAATGACTGAAAATTATATTTATTTGTTGACTACCACTGTTTTACTATTGAATTGAAGTCGTGTGTTCACTCGTTATATATTGTTATGAACACTTATACGATGGAATGTTGCCCATATTAATCTTAACAGTTGCGGTAAAACGTTTCATACGTGTAGTACTCAGAAGAGTACAGCGTGTATATATATATATATATATATATATATATATATATATATATATATATATATATATATATATATATATATATATATATATATATACATATATATATATACCTACTATCCTCTATTTGTTCGCCCACAGATGTCACCTGAGTTTCTTATACTCCCCGTGTGTACCATATCTACATACACACAAAGACCCCGTCCAGTGACCGATCTCACTGACCGACCCGACCAAAATACGTGATGATAGATATACTTGAATTTTCGAAATAGTCTCCAAATAATATCTTTATAACTACATTCTTCAATCGAAATTTTATCCAGGACAAACAAATTCAATAATAATTTAATTATATATATATATATATATATATATATATATATATATATATATATATATATATATATATATATATGTATATATATGTATATATATATATATATATATATATATATATATATATATATATATATTTGCGCTAAAAACAGAAAATATATATTTTTTTAATTCTTAAATCTGTTCTTATTAGACAAAATTCAATTGAATACATTTATTGATTGAAGAATGCAGTCAATAAATAGATTATTATTTATTTATATTTATATAAAGGCCGTGTAACTGACATAAAAACTGCACCCTATCAGGCTAATTTGAATAATTCCAAAGAAGAAAAAAAGTCCAGATTATGATTGATCAATATATCAGATGGCATTATGCAAGAATGTATAGAATGAGGCAACCGAAATTCTAAATAATATTTTGACACCTGACTCGCTTGCTCGCCGAGATCTGTTGTTGCATTATGGGTATGAGAACGAAACGTATTCGATATCGCACACAGTCATCTCATCTCTCCCAGATGCGCTCATTTTCTATACCATTTCAACTGGCAATGACTGAGCGAAATTCTCATTCTCATCCCGAGACCACAGAGACGTCGTCATTCGTATCTCAATATAAATGGATTTGTGTGTATTATATTTTAAACCATCACATAGCGATAGCGTACAGGTGTGATCAGTATCGCTGATGCGTTGACCTGGATACTATTAGATATATTGTTTATACGTTTCAGTTATATATTAAAACAATTTTATAAAATTAGTCGATATTTTAAAAATCGCTTAGAATATATATTGAGATAATAAAAGTCATTCACAGAGAGACGAAGAGCTTTGTTGATCTGGGTGGTGGTTGGTTATTATCCTTTTAGGAGAGCGTAAGTTTCTACCCGATTGATTTGTACGATAATGTCCCTCACGAGGATTCTTTATTTTTATCTATGGCTCATTCTTGTCAACCTGCTGAAGCTCAACGCAAGCGTCTGTTTACTAATTCTGGATATCCGGTTTTAAATATACAATTATATAGTTCGGAATGCCATTATCTACTGTCATCTTATCTTATTAAAGCTATAGTTTATATTGTGTTCCCTAGTTATTGAATTAACACGAATTATAACGTAATTCTCTATTATTTCAGATTCAAATTTATTCTATAAAGAACTGTAAAACATATCTAGTTGTGGTGAGTTAATTCTGATGAATTTAGTATACTTTTTAATGCAATGTTATTAAGTTTAAAATTAATATAAAAACAAACAGATCTCTGCAATGTGAATTGAAAATATTTTTGATAGACTCAAAAAAATAATTTTATAATTTATTAACATGAATGAATACTATAAATGGTACAATTGAATTGAATTGTTTTGCGACCCATTCGATGCTACAACCCATATGGTAAAGCTCGTTAACTTTTCTTATGCTTTTTTCGTCTACGCGTAATATAGTAGTAATGAGCATGTCATCATCGCAAATGATTAATGGTTAAATTTCAATCATTTTAAAAACGTCAGCCACAGCACAACTTATTCATCAAATATTTATACTTTTCTTTTTTCAAACAAGTTTAAGAAGTGGACCCTATGCGTGATTGTACTCTTATTAGGATCCAATTAGTGTTGATTAAATTCCAATTTTTTTAGGTGAAGTAACTGTTGTCAATTGTTACATTATAATTTTTTTTTCAAACTTTGAGAAACTCATTTAGTATACACTTTTATTAAAAGTATATACTTTTATTAAAAAAATAAATACTTTTATTAAAATCATACTAAAACATTTTAATGTTTCAAATAAAATGCTAATAAAATTTATCTTACTACTGTTTTGAACAGATTATCTGAAAATAACCAGTAAATAGTTTAGTTTAAGTTAACACGGTTATAAATTAACACTTATTTCTTGAAACATGTTTAACTACAATTAGCTTTTATGGTTATATAGAGTTTGCGGTAAATAACCATAAACTTAAACAGTTTTAACACTAATTAAATAGATAACACATCAGTTACGCTTATCTTAAGACTGGTACTTATTCGCAATGAATTAAAAATAATAAAATATGAAAAAAAAATTCTGTGTTTTGTTTTACTATTATACAAATTCGCTACACTTAACGCCAAACACTGTTATTATAATGATATTTACCACAGTTATTTCCGTAATTACGCTTAAATAAATCATTAATTAATTATTTATTTTAAAATGAAATTGCAACCATAGACAAGAGAACATTTAATGCTTAAACAGTGATATGTATTTAATATCATTTTGTAATATTTATAAAAAATAATATCACTTTAACGATGAAAATTTATTGTTTTATAATATTACCTATATATAATTTTATAATATCATATAAACATGTATTGTTAATTTAATTGATTATTATTAAACAAATAATTCATTAATAATAATATTATGATTTATTGAACACATTAGGTAAATATATTTAACAAATATTCTATAAATATTAAATGATCCTTATATTTTTCTCACTTTTAACAGATATTTCATAGGTAATATCAGAAAATATAAAATAATATCAAATTAGAATATTTAATTGCAATTATAGTATATAGGTACTATGTTTAAATGAAATTAACATAATTTATAGATTAAAAAAGCTATATTTATGTATGAAACTCATTTATTGAAGCCCTTTAAACATATTTAAAAATAAATAAATGTAGACAGAATTGCAAAAAACATTTCTTTGTATTTCTTATAATAACAATAATGTTATAATAAATTGTTGGATGCATTGTAAATTGCTATAGAATAACAATTGTCAGCATGCGTCGCATGATTAAAGAATTAAAGAAAATGACTCAGCAAGAGGCACTTTCATTCATACGTTCCAACAAAACCGTAAAAACACCCCTATATAACACTTAGCGCACAATTAGTAGGTAGCCATATATAAAATAGCATCGTTTACGCCCAATCGTTTAGCTAAATTACCGTATTCAATTGGTATCAAAATAATAATTACTATTTTTAAATTTTACAAACAGCCTCATAATTTTTTAACTACAACCACCTTTTATTGAATTAAAGTTTATACATAAGACACTATTTTGTAGTTTTGCAAATTTGAAACATGGCAGCATTAGACTAATATATTATTAATTATTAACTAATTTACATATTGATAATTTATGAATGGTTATTTAAACTGTTGCTGATTTTTTTAAAATTATATTTCCTATATATGAAAAAAAATTCAACTAATTTTGTTAAATTAATAATTCTATATCTTTGTATCTTTATAGTGCTGCAAACGCATTGGCAGTTTTATTTTAAGATAGGTATACACAAATGATCATCATAACCACGCAGATATTAAAAGTTAATATATTTATATCTGTAGTAAATATAATTTTAGCATAATTTTACATTGTTCATGTATGCATTCCTTGCTTTTTAATCCATTTCAATTTTAAGCGTAGGTAAGATTTATTAAAATTGATTGTATTTTCATGTATATTTTCAGTATGCTACTTTAAAAATCAACATTCTTATTTTATAAAATCATCTTAACTTTTGGTTTAATGTTCTATTTTTTTAGAGGTATTTTTATTTCATATAGAATAAACATTACTCTATATATAATAATTTCTAAACAATTTATAACAATATGTAATTTAATAATTTATATAGGTAGATAAATTAATTTGTATTATTATTCAAAATTAATTAAAATTTCGTAAATAGCTTTAGGCTTTATTAAAATTGACATGAATGATTGAATTTCTTGCAAACGAGTTATAAATTGTGATAAAAACATGAAACTTACCCAAAATCAGTCGTAAATTAGCTTCGTTTTCAAAAATACGGTAAACTTTCCACTCAGTAATCACTCCTCTTTGTTGAATTTTCAAAAATCTGGCCACTTTTCTTACCCCGAATCACTTATCAGTCACACATGTTCATATGGCTACACCAAATAGATTGTTTCGGTCAAAAAACCACTGTTATCAACCTTTAATTAATGAAAATTCAACATAAAACACTATTTACACCAACGGACTAGTCACTATAATGCACAAAGTAACAAAATATTCAATTTTCTCCGCGAAAATAATCGATTTCTGAGCCAAAATTTACGGAGCCGCCAAACAAAGTGTCTGTATATATATAATACAGAATCGCTTGTATTGTTTAGTACATGTTTTTGCCGTTGAGTATCGAGGACTCTGGTGTTCTCATCTCGTATTCAAGATGGCGAATGATGCTCGCTGCCGATTGGCGGCACAAGATGATTGGGGCGGAGCATTGAGCTTGATGTAGATACAGGATAGCTTTTTTCCTCTTTTTACGTTTTCGTTTTCGACAACGGTAAAATTGGTAGGGACAATTTCTCACATAACATGGAAACAAGTTTTGATTATTTTGGTTTTATTTTTATTTTTTTTTCAGTTACTTTTTTGTGGATGTGTGTTTTTTAAAAGCTATGTAGGTGTACTTTTTAATAAAAATAATATAAAAATACGAATGCCAGCGCGTTTATTTCTTTTTTGTACCATTTAGTTTTACTTTTGATATCTGTTAATATCATAAATAATATATTTAATTTTTACTGTGCGCATCAGGTAGACTTTAAAATGGTTCAACTTTGAACTTACTGCGTAAATTTTGACTATATAATGATCATATTTTGTACATTTATACTGGCCATATGAAAATGTCAAATGGAATTTTATATTTTGCCTTACTCATACTGGCCATCGCCCGATACTAACATTGAAACTAGATTACTCCCGATTAATTGACACTGTTGTTAGATCAATTTCTTGTCAGTCTTTAAGTTAGTAGGCAAATTATATAATTTATGAAAATAGTTATTTATGTACCAAGGACGTAAAGTGCAAATTTTTTACCCGAGTCTGAAAATCATGACAAAAGCAAAATACGAACTTTACGCCTGAGGTGCATACAAAATTTGCTGTACAAGCGTTAATTTTTAATTAAAATTATAAAAATAAATCTAAAACAGAAATGTCATCAAGATGTTTCTAAAAAATATATTATGGCAATTGAAGAACTAATAAGCCAAATCACTTTATCGCCGTAGGGCCAAAAAGTACTTTACTATGGAGACAAAGTGACAAAGTGTGTTTTTGACCTCTTGTTTATATATCTGAGATCAAAATACATTACGCAGATATAAACTTAAAACCAAAAAATTATAATACCTATAGCAGAAATAATATTAAGAGCTGGTCAATTATATTTTATTATTTCCCAAATATTTATATTTTAGGATAATCACGTAAATTTGATAAAATTCGTAAATAAAATAGTGCACTAAATCTAAAAATATTCATTGATATGCGAAATTAAGAATACCAAGCTTTTAACTTATAGTTCAATAAATAAAAAAAAAGAAGCCATGAATGCAATTCTGTTATTGCAGCACAAAACGAGTCTTACGCTCATTTTTCACACTATATTTGTGTTGATAATTTCAATTACAATAGCTATAGAGATTTGCGCGTTTGCTTCAAACGTTATCTTCTGTATAAACGTTAGTTTCTTCTTTGAAAGAGCCAGCGAGGTAGCGAACGACGGCATATAGTGTATTGAATACACGACAACCCCTTTGAGTTATTTGTGAACAATTTCACGGTACATTTTCAAGTAAAGACTCCTTTTAATCCGACTTTGACATTGCCTTCCGCCATTGCGGAATGTCACGTTTTTGCCATTGTGTCTAAATGTGTGTGTGTGTGTGTGTCTAGGTATACCTATTTATCTATGTACTACGTGTATATGTGTTGCTTACAACGCGAATCGTCTTGTACCTATTTACTGTTATACAATGTTTTTCTTTTGATTTTAATTGAAGGCCTTGATGAATTTATTACTTTTTGAATTTATATACAATTTTGCTTGCGTAGCGAAATTAAATTAATTATACTATTACAGGTTAATGATTTCAATTTCATCATTATGTATTCGTTATCTCTTTTTATACATCTAGAAATGGCGAAAAAATATAGACACAGCTGAACGTGGATATATCTGTGCAGATTAACAAGAACTGTATGTAACTTTAAATGTTAAATTCAAGCAATTTTACTAAATTATGAGTAGAACATCAGACTTAATTAGTTTAAACATCGAAATTTGATAGGCGGAATACAAGATTTAAATTTAACTTGCCATTTTGTCAACAACCAAACACTGTATCCGTTTCATTTGAAAAATAATTAAAGTATTCTACACAAAAGTTCCAGCCTTCTTAAATTTTGTGACCGTATCCATTCATTCTTTCAATCACAATATCCAAACGTGTGTCCATTTGAAAACTATTTCTACACACACACACACACATATATTTATAGATATATGTTTATTATATTGGCACGATAATAGGGACCTCAGTGTATACAAACACGATTCTACAGTGCAGACACATGGACAATAGTTTGTCCCACGCCGCCATTGTCCTTGAATCCATACCCCCCTAAGTTGTGGGGGTTCGACAGAAATATTGTGTCAATTGTCAGTCGCCCTCCTGTGATGTCCCATGTCAAAGTCTTGTCAACGATGAAAAAGTTAGCAAAGATTTTTTTTTTATATTGTTAATTTCTATCGAAAATTAAAGGATGCAATCTTTAGAATTAAATCAGCTGTTGCCTATTGGAACTTGGAGGTTCTATTTACGCTAGTTTTTATACATTTTGGTCTAAAGGGTAAAATATGGCAAAGAATTAAATGTTTAAAAATTGAAAAGATTTTTTTATAAATGTGAATAATGACTACGTTTAGATTTTTTAATAATACAGTAAAGTAGAGCGTTCTATGTTAATTTAAAAAAAATGTATATTCGCATTTAAACATATTCGTCATTAATACAAACTAATGGAATTCGTCAGAATTTAATCGTAATAAGTATAAATATATAATGAACTCGGAAGGAAATACATTTAAAAATTATTATATATTATAAAATTTATTATAATGTGGACGCAAAGTTAAAACTATAATAAAAGCTATAATGATAATAATCTGTACTCATTGAATTTTATGTGATTTGTATATTGAATTATAATATAGGTAATATAAAATTTATAGAGAGAATAATCTATTTTCTAAATTTAGAATAGTGTCTTCATCTTCGTGAAAATCGCACATAAAGTGATATAATTATTAATTTAGTGACTATTTCTAACCTAAGTATAACTTAAATTTCTTTATAAATAAAGAAATAAAATTTACATAATCTTCACAGCGCCAAGAGAATTAATATGCATATCATTATAACAAAAGTTTTGGAATAAATTATTAAACATTTAGAATATTTAAAATACAATAAATTTAAAATAGGCAAAAAAAAAAACGTTTACTGTAGAGGAACTTTCGACATTTCTAAGTACCTACCTATATTGTTGCATATAAAATAGGAGATATTGCCCAGAGGCGTGATACCGTATACATCTATTTTCTCTATTGAATTGTTATGGATAGATTGGCTAGCTATACCAGGGTGTGTGGAAAAACAGGTATACGCAATAACAGAAATATGAAACTGACAGAATGAGTCTATTCTACCGGCAAATATAGATATCTGACAGAGGAGTGTACCTTCATTCCTATATACAATGCAAGTATTCCTGGTGTATAAGTTTTGGGGTAGATGGCCTGCGGCTTACCTAACTTGGTATATCACAAGCTGAACTATTTGAAAGGGATATATAAAACAACCATTATTGATGTTAGAAAGAAATATTTCTTATAGGCTTTGTAATGCAAGTTTTTTTTGGTTAAAATGACCATAGTTATAAACTACGATGTAAGTATTAGCCAATGCATATCTAGAGCGAAATATTCGCAAAATAATGTATAATGGGAATTGAGAATACTAAGTAGATCTGAGAAAAATTGTTTGATATTTTATAATTAATTGCGCATAATGAAATGATTCTGTTGTCTGTGCTCCTGTACGTAAATATGGTGGTGTAGATGTAAGAAATTTTCAAAAGTCTATAATTATGGCAATTGATTTAACTGATTTTTGTTTATTTAGCAAATTGACAAATTCGGGTATTATTAATGCTTTTTTTAAATGTTCAATTCAATATGCAATAATCCATTTCAGAGTTCGAAAGTTTTTTTTTTGAAAACAGTCATATAGACCTTCCTGGTGGACCATAGCTAAAGTAATATAATCGGTAGAGTAGAAATTTTGTCAGTGTCCCAAAATATAGTGCCACCAAGCAAAATATGTGAACTGGAAATATCAAAACGCACGAAAATTTAAATATACCTAATAAACGACGCTTATTTTTCAACAATACATCCGCATATTAACAGTTTAATTGTGAAATATTTTATGTATATTAATATTCATTGTAACTGTTTTTATAGCTTATTTTGAAATATTGTTAAACCTATTAGGCATATAGACTTAAATATGAACCAATATTTGGAAAAAGTAAACTATGTTTTGTGTATTAAAAGTCAAAAAAATAAGTAAATAAAATATATTTTTCGAATTAATTTTATAGTCATCTTTGGGAAGTGCATATCATGAATTTAAAATATAAATTTCAAATTTTACAAACACGCATCGTTCCATTTAAGATAGGATCAGTTATGACAATTCAATTCAAATAGAGTTTTTGATAATGTACGGCTGTATGCGGCTTAGTTCAACATGCCTATTGGACACTAGTATATAATAGAAAGTAGTAAAAATTTATATTTAAATTAAACAAGCTAGTTACCAGTGCAATTCCGGTACTGGTAGTATGCGAATGGATAATAAAACTCTTAAAATAATACAGACACAGTTTATTCATGTTGTTCATATACGAGTATATCACAAATTCATATAACATCCGATTTATTTCAAATACAGTTATTTTAAATTCGTTACGTACATTACATACAAAATGATATAAAAAGCTACAGTAGCAAATTAGATATGGACAATATTCATCATATATGTTGTTTGTATAGTATTATATTCTATAATATTTGTTTTAAGTATGTATAATAATGCTAAAGCTAGCTTACAGTCATATAAAAAAGTATAAACATATAAAAAGTACATTTACATATTTTTACGCTAATTATAATTAATAAATATATTAAAGCTTTTTTGTTCATATTTTTGATATATGGGATGGAGTCTTTATAAGTTTCAAAATAAATGTTTTCGTTTAAATATTAGACTAAATTTTGAAAAAAACTATTCGATAACAAAAAAAAAGCAAGAAATATGAACTATCTAAACAACTACAAGCAGATATGGCGCACAATTCGAAATTTGCCATGACACGACGATGATATGAATAGTTTTTAAAGCTACAATATGAAGTACGAAAGACTACCATTTTTAAATGGTCTTAGCAGAATAAAGTAGTACCACTTACAATAGATAGTTTAAGTATAGTTTAAGAACCACTTTAGGATTGTTGTGATATAACTTAAATATGTGAAGAATAAATGAGTATCTTTGGAAATAAATACCTTAAAATATACAAGATTCAAGAATTAAATTTTCTGTACAATATTTAATTTTTCTCAAGATTGACTTGTTATATACTCGGTTTTACAAACGGCAGTTAAATTAATTTACCAACTACCATTTATAATAGTTTAAATTTAATATTTGATGCTGAGCGGCTTTATTGGTTCAAATGTTGAAAATTGAGTAATCTGATTGGTTTGATATACCCGAGTAAAATAATGAAAGCAATTCTTTTTATATAGAATAAAATATCTTATATTTAAACTCGATTTATCAAAACAGTAAATAATAAACGGAATTTAGAAATTCTGTTTATTACTCAGTCAATATTCACGGTCCCACGTTTAGTACAATATTGAGCGGTTTGTGTAGTGTGTTAAAACTAACTTTTATGGTAAACTAATTTAAACTGGAATTAAACCGAGTTTAGGTATATTAAAATACCTATATGCCACTTAACTACTGATTAAATACGATTGACGATAGATTAAATATTAGACTTAAATACTACGAAAGAGTATTATTAATTATTTGATTTTGGCAGTGTTTTGTGGCTTAAAAGTTCGAATGTACAGAAATAATTACTATCTAAACAATGAAAAATTACATAAATAAAAAACTTATATGATATGGTGTGTTTATACAGCTTAAGAGTAGACTTTCAAGATATGTACAGTTGTGGTTATTAGATTACGTTTGTAAACAAACTATTAGCAATTTACCTCGCTATTCTAATAGATAAATAATTCGATGAACATTTAAGTACAAGATTGATGTTCAATAGATGCGGCAGATACGAAGGCGTCATACGATAGGTATTTAGTTATTTTTATAAATAATTTTGGAAGCTTATAGCTGATTATACAACAATTTTTCGACATTAAGTAGTTTTAAAATGCAGCGAAATTTAATTGCAATTATTATTGCTTCAGAGGTTTAAAGTGATTTTAAAATTTCAGATAATGTTTGTACAATTTGCGTAAAGTACGGTCGGTCTTTTGGACTTTCAGCCCAGCAAGTTTCCTGAAACAAAAAAAATTAAATGACACATTAAACTAACTATTACTTTGCTGTACAGATCATAAAATGCACTTTCACTGTTTTGCTTCAATTCTTTTATAACTTACAAAAAAGAATGAGAGACAATTTCATAAGCGTATTTGTATATATAAAAGAATAATACACTTGTGGGAAGGTATTAATGGTAATAAAAGAGAGAAAATATGTATTATTATATTTTTTTGAAATTATTTTATTATGAGTTTAAAGGAAGCGTTAATACCTGTAACTTTTGTAAATCAACTGGTGTTGCTTTATGTACTTTCCACTGCAATTGTTTATCTTTTAATTGCGTGAGCAATGTAGTATCACTTATTTTTGACAAAGGTAGTTCGCCCTGACTAAATATTTCCCATATTATAACTGCAAAAGCATACACATCACTTTTAGTTGAATAGTCATCTTCGTAAACTGCTTCGTGAGGTAACCAACGTAATGGTATCAACTAAAAATAATAACCAGTTAATAAATCACTGAAAAATGTTCTATATAGTGGAAATTCCATTATACCTGATTCATATGTTTGCAATATTCTTGGCTATACGGTTCTTTGATCATTCGAGGCATAGATACTTTAGCTCCTAGTCCACTTGTGATGAGACAATTTCGAGCTGCCAGGTCCTTATGGACTAATCGGTTATTAGATAAGTGTTCCATTCCCTTAGCTAGTTGATGCACAATAACTATTATTTGGGCTATAGTCAACTCAGTTGTGTTTCCTTTTTGAGTTGCAATTAAGAATTGTTTTAAATCCCCCTAAAATTCAAGAAAATATATAATTATATTTACAACCCAGTAAAAAAAAATTACGAATAACTATGAGCCCAACGTTACCACTGGTGGTTGGTAAAATATGCTTACCCAATCTGTGTATTCCAGTATCATATAATGCGGTTCAACTTCTCGACACAATCCCAATAATTTTGTTACATTTTCATGATTGACTTTATGAAACAAATCTAATTCTCTTTTGAATTCTGCTAGAAATTCTTCATCGTTGGTTGGCGTTAATGACTTTACCAATACTGACATTTCTTTCTCTTCTGTAGTGCCAGTTGGTGTAGTTGCAACTGAGTTTCTCTTTTCTGGAGAAATTATTGCCATTTTTGCTATTAAAACTTCTCCAAATTCACCCCGACCTAAACAAAGAGAATTGAATAAATAAATAATATTCTGAATGTGAGAGAAGTTCAAAAAGATAAGAGTCTTACCTATTGGTTTGATGTCTTTTAACGTCTGCCTGGACAAGGCAATTTTATCATAACTAGTTTTCGATTTTTTTGAAACTCCTGAACTTTGAGATTGTGCCGTATCACCTCCATCACTTTTTTGGCCTTCTTTGTGAATAGCATCAAAACCGTTTTCAACTGGTTTAGATGGTCCAGCAATATGTCCATTTACATCTTTTAGTTCTGTGGTGTCTGCACCTTCAGTCGTGTCGCCTTTTCCAGCTAAATATAAGAAAATTTTATTCAAGAAGACAACTCTTATTCAGAAATTCTAATTTTATAAAAAAATTGTCTTGAGAATTTAAATGCAATAATACCTTCCGCATTGATGGCAAGTTTGCGAGCTTTTCGTCTATATCTGCACCATACCATCAGTCCAATAACTAAAATCATATAAGCGCCTGCTACTGACATTGTTATTAAAACTGCTTTAGTTATCATAGCTCCTTCGTTTTCCAAATCTTCCATGTTTCCATCTGGCCTGTATCCTTCTCCACCTTTAAATCATAATATTTTTGTAAACTCTACTAAAGTACTTTAATAATATTAAATTAAAAGATTCTGAATATAGTTGTAATCAAACTAATTTTTAAGGGGTTTCAGAAGATTAAGTAGTTTGAATCTTCTTTGGTTGAGCGTGCATGTCAAGAGTTAAGTGAATATAGTGTTCTATGAAACATCGGTAGTTGCCGGTTTGAGAGTTTATTTTTTTAGATTGAATGACTTTTATGTTTTAGTATCTTCCTCCAGATATGTGTAATCGCTATTATTACATGGATAATTAAGTAAATACTTACTGTGAACAATGAGTCTAACTTCTTTCCTATTCAATCCTGCACTATTTCCAGCTGTACATCCATAATTATTTTCATCTTCTCGGTAAACTTCACTTATAAACAAAGTCCCATTTTCCAAAACGCGGAATCTTTAAAAAATATATTATTCGTAATAATTTATGATTTTCGATAATAGAAATAAAATATTCCTGCATATGATTATTTTACCTGGAATTGTCAAAATCATTCATACGAGAATTCTTATCCCATTGTATCATTGGCTTTGGATCACCTTCAACTACACAATCAATCATAACGGAATAGCCTTCGATTGCTTCGGTTGGATTTTGAGGTAGAACACTGAATTTTGGAGCAACTAAAATTTAAATTATTGCATTGTTTATATTTTGAAGCACAACATATTCTAATGGTAAAAAGCATTCTTAAAATAGTTTTTTAAAAAAAATAATAATAATTTTTTATATATCTCTTACCTACAACTTCAATGTGTATCGTTGTATTTATGGTACCCTGTGAATTACTAGCATAACAAATATATTTTCCTTTATCTTCTGCTAGAACTCCGTTGAAATGTAGAGTTCCATTCATATCTGTAATATGACTAGCAAACCCTTCCGAAAAATCAGGATATTGCTCCCAATGCACTAGAGGTGGAGGTGTACCCTGGGCTTTACAATGCACTTTTGCTACTGACCCAAGCTCGAGATTTTTACTAACAGGAGGTGGAATAAACTTCAAAATTTCTATAAATTAAAACAACAAATACATATTTTATATTCTATTTACGCAGCGCATTCTCACATATTAACTTACCAATCACACTTATAGTTGCAGGTTTAGAGATAACTGGATCGAATCCTTTTGTATGAATCTCACACTGATATTCTCCACGGTCTGATACTTTTGTAGATTGAATCACCAGAGTTCCATTATTTTCGTAGTTCCTTATTCGTTTATTTACATTTTCCATATCCGCTTTCAAGGGTTTTCCATCTTTGCGCCATCGTACTGTTGTATAGGGCTCAGTCATCGCTTCATACCCGCACATCAATACCGATTTTTTGTTTTCGTCTACAGTTACACTTTTCGGATCAACAGTTATGATTGCTTTAGCTAAAAGAATAAAATATTGTATAATTAGTTCATATTTCAATAGGTCATATTCAAAATAAATTTAATTAAAATATACCTAAGTTAGTTTCAATTCAAATAGAATTGATAGCTGGTTAAATTTTAAATACTTACTGGTTACAATTAGAATGACCATCATTTCGGTTTTACCAGCCATATTCTCTGCAACACAAGTGTAGTTTCCGGCATCTTTTGATTCGACTTTATCGATAATAATCCGGCCGTCATCAACTCTAGTTGTTCCAGCATCTGAAATCTAGAACTTGGTTTTAGAATTTTATCTTTTGGAATTGTTTTCATGTCTTACTGTATGTCCAGCTGGATTTGACCACCATTGTCTTGATAATGGTATACTGTAAGTTTGAAGACATGTTTGTTGAAATAGGGATCCCTCTGGAGCTATTCTAGTTTGGTCTTCAGGAAGTGTTGGTTCAAAGTGGTATGTTGTCATGTTTTCTAAATCTAGATTAAAATACACAATTTAGCACCTTTTCGTTAATTATATCTTATTAAGAAATAATTAATAGATATTTTGATATTTCACCAAATTTGATATACGTACATGCTACTTTGAGTTCGGCAATATAACTCTGAGGTACTTCGGTTGATTCTGCTCTAATTCCTACACAGTTGTATATACCTTGATCTGAATCTTGGACATTTGAGATTTGTAAAGTGCCATTTGATAACACGGTTATCCTAAATATAATTATATATTCGTTAACATTTTTTTTACATAATCACTAATTGAATTTATAGTATAAATCATCTAGCTTTGGAAAAGCTCTCATTATTATTTCAGAATTCTACGCATATGGCCGTAGATTTAAGTAGGCAATAAAAAGTCGTTGTATAGAATCCAACTTTTTTTACAAAATTTATTTTCCGTAAAAACCGCAGCGTAACATTTTTAAACAATTCAGCGTCTACCTTTCATTCGTCTCCAACGGGCCAACATCTTTGAAATACCACTCGATTACATTCGAATGCTGGTAGACACAATCAAAGTGAGCGACAGTGCCCTTTTTTACCAGCTGATTGATAGGAACCGTGTGTATCACTGCTGTCTGTTCGCCTGCAGAAAACAAAACGAAAAATTAACTTTTGCTCTGCCTGATAAAAGAAGCATATGGAAAGAACAATAGAATACTTCTGGTCGCGTCCTCTGGAATAATAACGCTATAAAAATTCTCGAATTCATTTAATCTTTTCTCGCTTGTAATTAAAACTACAGAAGAAATTATAATAGCGTCAATTTTACATATATATATATATATATATATATATATATATATATATATATATATATATATATATATATATATATCTTCATCTTATAGTTGAAGAATACTAAAATATGTTGTGAGCGTAAAATGTGGCAAATTCGAACCGTCTCCTTTCTGATTTCTGAATAAGTTTTTTAAAAAAACATTCAATAAAACTCAAATGTAACAACTGCTTTGTTTATTTTTTTCTGTTTACTCAGAGGAAAATGTATTAAAATGATATCTCATTGCCTTAGTCATCCATATATTTTTTCGGTGCGGTAATTTTGTTTTCCAGGGTATATTAGCATTTTTTGTCGGTAAATTGTGGTGTTTATTGCTCACCTGGGACGGCTAATGCGAAATTTTCGATGCTGTGTACTGAGCCAGCATCGTTGAATGCGCTACACCTGTATACGCCGTTGTCGGAAGGGTTCACTGACTTAATATGTAGTCGTTTCTTCTTCAACTCCAAGCGGGTCGTCTTTGTTAGTCGATCTGCATTACTGTGCCGACAAAATAACACACACAATTTTAATTCGATTCTCTCTTGAAATGTAATTCAATTTCAAAAGTATTAGCATAATTATTTTCAACAATCAAGGAATCTGCATTCTACAACTGATGAAATATTTTGTCGTCTGCAATTTGCAATATCTTTGCCGTAAATTAAAATTTATTTGAGAATTTGCACAGCCAATGGTTATATGTTAAATTACTCAATTTATAATTTAAATATTCCATTTTTCGCTTTGGCTCAGTGTCTTGAATCATATAATTATTTCAAACACGAAAATATAAAAATGTAATATCGTAAACGGGAAAAAAATGATGACAGAAGTATAATATATTTATAATGAAATTCGTATCACATAATACATATAAAGAATTGGCCAGAATTCGAAATGGCACAAGAGTTCTATTTTTTTCACTGTCTAAAAGGACATTACATTGCGAATTCACTGCACGTGTCTTTATCTTCCTTCTCGTCTGAAGGGATTGATTTTTGAATTAGAGACTTTTCGGTTAGTTTTTTTCCTAAAAATACATGGAAACAAGCAAGTTGAAAGACCTGCTTTTGTAAACGGAATAAGAGAGTTTGTAAAAAAGTTTCATAAGTTTGGAACAAACGTGCATCTTTAAGGATTATAGTTGAACAATGAAAAGCTTTTTTTCTCACACATCTTTATTATTTCTTAAACTCGCAAATAACAGTTAATTATATTTCAGTTAAAATAAACAATATTGCACAATGCGTGTTTTGGTTCAGTAAAATGATAAAACAATTAGTCAAAACTTAATAATATTTCAAGTTTAAATTTAATGATGTCATCTACTTTTTTCTGAAATAATTTGCATATCTTTCATGTTCTGTGTATGAATGTCGGTTCTTGTAAAATGAGTAACGATGCTAATAATAACTGAAAAGCAAGTCTATTTTTTATAAATTTGCCGCATATCCGGTTTGTGCGTTTGAACTATTTATTAATAGAGGATTTTAAAATACTACATACAAAAACGATAACGCATACATACGCTGTATAAAAATCAAAATAAAATTGAAATGGATATTCAAAACAAACATACCATTTTTCGGATAAAACATATACGCAGTATCCTGTTACATTACGGATCACATTAAGGCTCAAATCAATTTTCGTCAAAAGCCATTAGTAAAACGATCAATTACACCAAATATTACGAATTGGTAATATTTATATGTATTCCCTACGTAGGCTTAGTTCGAAACAATATATATAATTAAATATAAATGAAATAAATAAATAATAATAAGTTTCTTAAATTGGAACATAAAATATTTCTACGCTTGCAGAACATGTAGAGAAAAAGAAAAAAAACAACGGGCATTTCTGTGTTGAAATGATTGGATCTGAAATGCCCCTCCTTTAATATATATTCAGATTCGTACCTATATAAAAATATTCAATAATAATCATATCTTACCGAAACCACTCGTATCTGATATCACCAGTTCCATCTAGATGGCATCGCAGTGTAACGTTACTTCCGGCTGTTATATACGAGGCAGATTCAGGCGACTGCAATTGAACAAGCACCTCTCCAATCCCTGAAACAGAAAATGAAAAAAATCACTATCACTGTTTGATATCGCCATAGAACAGATAACAAAGTCTTTTTTTTTATTAAAAGTGTTTCTGCTTCATCTGCATGCCAGATTGTAGGCAGGCATGTATTTGACATGAGGTTTAGAATTTGCCTCAAAGAAATGCGTATACGGATGAGAGGATGAGACGATGAGAATGATCCTATTGTCTCTATCAATAATTGAGTGACAGCCCTTTGGGTATAGCTTTCACAGAAAGTGCATAGGCACGGAAAATGTCAGGATTCAATGTCTGTTATACGAATGATTATTTTTTGTACATGTTGCAAAGTTTATAAATGTGCATGTATAAGTTGTCCAACAACTGCAAAAACTATAAAACATAACTTCATGCTTATTCCTATCAAATGGGGTGGTAGAAAATCTTTTACATTCATTGACAATCTTTCTCCTTTCAACTCTATCTTTACAAACTTTTTGTTTCGTGCAGAGTCTTCATACACGCTTTTCTATTTCGCTACAACAGGAAAATAATTACATTTTTGATAAATATAGGCTTTCCATCTTGTGGAAATAATTTTCCCTGCTGTGATGTATTCCGAACAAATAATTCTACTTTTCTGTTGTTTACTCATAATAATAATTATTGCATTTAAAATTCGCGTCATCCTGCTTAATCATTAAAATAAAAACAATTACTAAGAATAGTTTTAATCGTTTAGTGCATTTATTTTAATTCATTACATTAAATTGCGAATTCTTAACATGTCAATTGAAATACAATTACACGGTTCGAGCACGAATGGAAACGTAATTGCATAGAAATTTCAAATACTAAAATGTAAAAACATTTTCAACGCCAATCAGGTCAATTGAAATGCAAAATAATCACGCTACACTCTTATACAGGCGTTCCTGTAGGATGTGTATAGCACACACAAGTTTTTTAAACAGACATAAAATATGCTAGTCGTCTTTGAACTTGTCCTGTCCTAATTTGGAACTTATAGGCTTTAAATGAACTGATTTTGTAGTTATGTTAAGAAGATTGTTGTTCGATCTTACTATTTAAATAAACGTGTTTTAATTATTATAAATGGGTATTTGATTGATTGAATCTATAAACAAAGTAATATCAACCAAATCAGTTGACAAGCATTGTGGGTAGAATATACCTAAAATTTTTATTATTTATTAAATACTTTTATAAATTCAAATTCTATAGTTATATTTAGAGTTTAAAATTAAAATAAGTAATAATAAAATGAACTAGTATTTAAGATACTGTATTTGTCCGACTTTCTGATCGTATCATTAACATTGTACGTACTCTCCGTTCCGTATCATATTGGATTTAGATCTCGCTTTGAAGTTTTTTTATCGTTTATTCTCTGACTGTGTGTAGTATCTATGTGATGTCCATGTGTATATGTGAGCCAAATAAAGATGGTTTGAACAGCAACGCGTGCAATGCACCCAGCACAGCACGGCGCAACGCAAGCATAGAAAACCCGATGTATGATCTCAAAGTTCGTTCGTTTGTAGGCAAGTTTAAATACCGGTTCTATCTGTGTGATGGCTACACAGAACCTAACTACCTCAAAATACACGCGGAACATTCTTAAATGATGAAAAACAACACTAGTGTTCATTAAAAAAAATCTTTCATATCATGTCTTTATAGTAGCAAAAACAAACACACAGTTTTAAATCAGAACTTTCCATTTCACCTATGTTGATTTTTAGACGGTGCGGTTTGCGTACATTAGAATAGATTTTTTTAATAACGCCTAAGCCTGGCGTCACTAATTACTACGCGCGCGCATTTATAGGAAAAAATGTTTTTTATTAATATTATATATTGGTTTGATGTGCCAATGCGGCCCTGTTCTTATACACTTACAGAACGATTTGCCGCTGAACTTCAACTCTGCACTTTTAAAAACAAAAATAAAACACAATCATTCCGATTCAATTATAATACGATCGACTGCACTGGGGTTTAATTTTTTTTGTACACTACTGGGATCGAACCGACGATATTGAAAAAAATATGTATTGTTTTTTTTTAATATGAAGCGCTACTTACCGCGAGTATATAGCTTTTAAATTATATTAAATCTAATTAAATAACATTAAAATTTAATCAAACGACTTTAAATTTTAGTTTATTTGTTCTCAATGTAATTTAATTTGATTTATTTCAAATGTATATAAACATTCTTGAAAATTTAGTACTATATTGTATAATTTACAATTGGTCGATATTTCGTCTAGTATATGTGTATAAAAATTGCTTTGAATTAAAATATATATAAATATGCATAGCTACATAGCAAGAGTTTTCGCAAATAGGTATATAACTAGTTCATAGATGAAAAAGGTTAAACTTATAAAATAAAGGAGATTGTTGGTGAATTATTTAAGAGAAACGACTTTATTACACAAATATATTATACCATTCTTACACGCAAACCATTATCATTTGTGACTTATGATACTAGGCACACGAACACTGTTGTATAATTGGTCGCATACCTTTTCCTTCAACCTTGTTATTAGCAAGCTTAGGAAATATGTCACTTTAACTTATCGCTCAATAAATATTAATTTCATAAATACCAGACACAATTCAATATTTCATATTTATCTAATTCCTTAAACTTAAAATAGTATTAAACCATATTTAAACTATATTGAAAATTTTATCATACATTCTTACGACTGCAAAACGAAAAATATTATATTTGTTGTTACTATTTCATTAAATTGTTAAAACGAAAATGTAAATTCTATTACCTAAAATCAAAAAAAAAAACAAAGACATCTCTACTCGTCATTTTATCTTAGTTAGCTAGAAACACCACAATTATGATATAATTAAAAAAAATTGTGGTATTCAAAAACCTGAACAAAGCATTACATGTTCACACAAATTTTAAAAGTGCTTTTTCCATTCTTCACGAAATAACCAACATTAAAAAATGCAGGAGGGTTAAAGAAGCGAAAACCTCTATTGTGATAGCATTTGCATTGTCTGTTGTGTCCCCCTAGGTAAAATAAACGAGCGCTACCACTGCACTTATTCCATTTTCACGGGTGAAAAAACTACGTTCGTTAGCAGCGCATATATGCGAGATGAGTAAAATAATTACTGGTTGAGGTAGTTTGTTTTTTCCCATTTTTTGCCGCATATTTTTTTGCAACATTTCTCTTTTTTAAGTTACGCAAATGTATAAATGCCCTAGGTATTTTATAGATGGTTCATTTTTGTTTAGTTTACATTTGTTTTAATTAAATATTATGGTTATGCTAATATATTAAAAAAATTACCAACTAGGGAATATTTGAGATATTTTTAGAAAATAAAATATTTTGTTTCATATTAAAACACGTTTCTTTTTATATGTATTATCAATATAACAGTTTATCACATATAAGTGTTACAGTCTGTCTGTCTTAAACGTTGTAAGTAGCCAACAAGTCTAAAAATTAGTTAGAGCTTAAGTATTTATTAGGAGAATATAACTTATAGAGAGAGAGTATGAAATAGAGTAAAATTAAAAGTATTTATTAATTAACAAAAACACCATGTATAATAGCAACATTTATGTTTGGCCGTTGTACAGAAATCTAGTAACTATCATGTAAACAACATTTTAATCATCACTACACATCATCCACTGCTGCAGTCAGCAGCTGTGTCTGATTACGAGTTGATTGACACCAAGGGGCGGTAGTAAACATAAGCTAACATCCTGGCATATCCAAAAAGAAAAAAGTTCCCCATCTCACAAAATCTGGAAACGATATAGACGTGTCTGTATAATATTTCTAGTTATTCAATTATTCATCTTCCATACAAAATTTAATTATATAATCACAGGATAACGTGTAGGAAATACTATTATTATTTTTTTGTTTTGTTTTTTTACGATCAATATTTTTTATTACTCATAGAAATATCGGGTTTCCTGTTTCATAACTAGCGTAATAAACACGTCCAATTTGTCACATTTTTACCGCGAGCTTAAAAGATTATTGTTGTAGTTGGTTATCGCAAAAAATTAACGAATTTATTATTTTTTGATACTATATTTTATACTTTTTATCATGAAGTAGTAATCTCTGATAACTCGGAATAAAATATAACTATTACACATATATATATTTTTATGATATTTATTTAAATATATTTTCTGTTTGGTCGTTAAATTAATTCAAAAATAATATGATGTATTACAAAAAAACAGTTAGAATGATATTGAAGAACAGTATACATTTTTTTGTGGGTAGATCTATTTGAACTACCCCCGGATAATAACAAAACGTTCGTACATACCACATGTAGTATCGTTCAAACATGACAATATTTGTTATACTAGATATGTGTTTTAAAATACCAACCAACATCAAAGTAAATGTAAAGAAAAATCGACGATCAAACAAAATGATCGCAGGCCGACTCTAAACAAACGAATAAAGAGAAAAAAGTTAAAAGAAGAACGAAAAACATACGCATACTAATCATCACACGGCTTTAGACTATTTACTATTTAGTCTGGGTTGTGGTCGTACCAAAGTAAACATACATTTTTTCCTAAAACCTACCCATGCTTGTTGTACAAACATTTCTAAAAAGCTAAATAGAAAATCACAAGCCAATATATGCTGTGGGTATCTCTAAGAGATTGTTTGAGCCATCAAGGGGTCAGAGATGCAGGCGGGGGTTGTTTAATACCTGTCTATATAGTAAATACATAACAGTGATGTTTGAAGTATCTTATCGGTGATTTGAGTCTGGTTTTCAACAGATTACAATTAAAGATATTTGAGGAAGATATTTACCAAATTTCTGTAACCATGATACAAGAAAATAAGGTGAAGCATGGCGTTTCTTTCTCCTACCTCGGTCTGCATTCTATGACGTCACTAAATGATACAATTAGTTTTTTTAAAAGTCAAATAACTCTAACGTTTTCTGCTTTTTGATTGGTTTCACAGTAGACAAGATTGCGAACATAGGAACGCATGCCAACGTATTTTAATATTAAGTTAATGCCAATCAATTTGGCATATTTTCTTCTTGTCATTCATATTTAACATATTAAATTAATATAGCTTAAATCAAATAAAAATCAATTTTAACAAATAAAATATAGTTTTTAATCATATTTTTAGTAATTAATATATCTGAAACTACCATTAAATTTTATATATTTTAAAGGAATTAGGATAAAATAACTCTTAAAGTGAAAGAGTATCTAATACATTTCTAAACATAGGACTTGGAATGTTTTCATGTGTAGGTCGTTTCTTTACAATACATTAACTTTAAGATAGGGCATTTTCGCACTCACTTCCTCCCGTTGTTACGCAAGAAATGTGCAAGCAACCCTAAAATCTGATTAAATTGATCGCTAAATGCGCTAATGCGAGCTCTTTTCCTTGTACTTTTGCAATTCTAAAGTTCGTTAGCTCGTGTAGTATCTTCAAGTGGAATTTCTATCAGATTTTTTTTCTTAAGGCAATCCTCTTACAACTCTGAATATATCTTTTTATCAGGATAATGTACAAATAGTTTTGTGTAGACATTTTGAAAAAGTAATTTTCTCTACTTGTCTGCATGATGCAAAGATTTTTTAAATTCAATACTGTAATAGAAGCTGAAGGATTCTTGAAATAGTGAGTAATCAAATTCTTTCAATAAGATTTTTACTTATGTGAAAAAAAAACGAATATTCTATATAGGTACATATGTGTTCAAGTGCATTCACCAACTCATACATATCAATGAATCTAGAAATTCTATATGGCTACTCCCATACAGAACTGTACATACATAAAATACTTTTGCTGCAACACATTGCACGGCTGGCTAGACTGATAAAAACAGTAAAAATACCAACCCTAGTCATAAAATTTAAAGAGCCAAAGAAGTGTTGCTATCGCAATAGAGATGTAACAGCCACCAATAGAAAAGTGCAAGAAGTGCCATTTCGTCTCGGTCATAATATAAAGGCTACAAGGGAACAACACACTATATTGCTAAATCCAAGCCTTTCTATAAAATATCTGAGCTGTCTACATGTTAAATAATTTTAGTTTCGAATAATTCAGTTTTTAAATCAAAAAAGATATTTCTCGACTTGTGTGATAATATTAGGATGCAGCTTTGTGGTTTAATAAATAATACCTAAGAAATTTTTAAATTTATCCAATTAGGTTTCTTGTAACTGGATACCTAGTTTGGAAAACTATAAGTACTTAATAAGAAATAAAACAATAACAGCACTTCAAAATCAATTATTCTCGAAATGCCTGCTATTCCGTTGTAGTCTGGATTCGGTCATGATATAAGAGCACATGGGATGTACACTCGGGTCAAAAATCGTGCAGATTATTGACGAGGAGTATACACGTGCACGGCGCGTATCCATAGCAACGGGTCGATGTTTCAGCTATAAAGTTTTATGTTCAAAAGGGGGAGAATGCACGACTCTGGTATTGCTGCTGTATGTGATTCAGAAGCTCCCGTAGATAACGAACGCCGCTGCGTTAAGGGGAAGACTAGACTGAACCCTTGGTAATTTAAGAGCACCAGCTCAAAACGATGAAATCCCAAATCTCTCGTAGATTCTCGTGTAAAGTTTTGTTATTAACATTATTTACAATTATCTAGCTCAATTTTAATCATTAGGGTACATCCCTAGGATATTTTGAATTTTATTGTATTCATAACTCAAGCGAATTTAATAAATTGCATCACATGTAGGACTTGAATCTTTAATCCCTTAAGCGTAAGAGTCATTTGCATCTCTAACGTAAAATAAAAAGTTTACTTGTCGGCGTTTTTAAATCAAACTAATTTTAATTTTCATAGAATGTTTACTAAAATATTTATTTTTAAAACTTCTCACAATTTAACTTCTCTTCGCTCGCTATATCCAATTTCATACGAGTTTATAGGGATAAATAAATACCAAACCGTAATCTATTCTTAAACGCCACAAATATTGTACCCCAATAGAAAACGACTTTCAAAACAAACTTTTCTAGAAAGCTTTTGCGAAAACTTTTTCAAATACATAGATCTATCCTGTGAGTGTGGGAGTGCGACATTTGGGGACAGAGAAGTGAAGTGTCTATGCACCCACCGTGTCTACGCCGGATTACGGCCACTGATCCGACATTCGAATGAACGTGAGCGCATCTATATAGTATGCCGTATGTATTTGGCGTTGGTTTCGAGAAACGATCTTCATATGCGCTGACGGCGCACGCGAGCCCAGATTTGATTGGTGGTGATAATGAGACTTCCTCGTAGAAATCCAGAATGCTATTGTCTCAATGCACACAAGTGGAATGGATATATTTAAGGGCATAGTTAGTAATAATTAAGGGAATTTCAAAGCTTACATTTAGATAGACAAATCTTTTCGAAATATTAAGCTAGTTATCATATAGATATAGTTTACGAATTCATTTGATGTAAATTTTATTTTATAATTAATATAATACCATTGTCCGCCAGTCATGATCGAAATTATATATAAATCCACTCAAAAATGTGTCGTAAGATTCTTAAATTCTCATATTCAAATTTTTATAAAGGTGTCTCACTTAAATCGAAGTATTGAAGGTTGATTAAAAAAAATGAAGATAATGAAAACGAAAATTAAAATTCTCAAATGCTTATTGCATTTCCGTGTTTTGATATATGGTATAGAAGAACTCATTCCGGATGCTTGTCAAATTCTTAAAATGGTTAGTCATTTTTCGAAATGTCCTCTTAACAGGAGGGTTCTTAAGCCATTTTTCAGCCTAGGGGTGTTTTAAAGATTTTTATGCGGTTCTTCTGCTTTATTACCTATGTTCGTTTTGAAAGTAAAGAAAAAACATTTGGAAATACATATGTAACTACCTTTGTCTTTCATATCTCACAGTTGAGTTAACATGTTAATGAATTTTAATATAATTCTAGCCAGGCTTCATTGTATGTTAATAAAGTTCGTGCTACAAATATTAATGTCTATTTGGTGTTCATTTAGAAGTGTATAATTAATGTCGGAGTAAATATATTTTTAATTTAACTTTAAATTATGAAGTATCGCCTTTTGTTCTAACATTTTTGTAAATCGTTCTACAGCACGCGTTATTTAAATTATCTCTGGATTTGAATTTTACTTCAATACAACAACAAAAATATATAAATTTCTTACAAAAAATAAACTATCGATCGATGTATCTTATTTTACAAATAGACATAGTCCGAACACGTAATACATACGAAAAAAACATCGAAAAGAAAAGAATAAATGAAAATAAAAACAAGAAATGTTTGTCTTTCTGTCAAACAAAACCTACACACAGAAAACCTCGAACAACTTTCATTCGGTGTGTGTGTGTATGCGTTACTATACGTTCCAGTGCACACCCTTCATTCAATTTCCATGTGCTCACGTGCAAGCGCGCGTATTCGGAGCAAATGGACGTTCCACGTTCATGGTATGTTGTGTACCAAAGCCGCGGGTGGGGCACGTCAATTTGACGTTAACGTTTACGCAAACACAACAGAACAGAACAACGAAGGACGAAATTGGTGTAAATGAATATATGTTATTGTACAATTTATTTCTTACTCTTGTACTATTGGCTTTCAAGCTTTCGTAAATTAAACTCTTTACTAAGCATGATTAATTTTATCAAATGAACGATTATTTATATATTTTGTATGTTTGGAATGTGTCTAAGCATATTTTTTCCCAAAAATATATTTCCAATTGCTGTATTTGATCTATCATCCAATCTAATTTAAAAGATAACTTTAATCAATGTAAAGTGAAAACATTTTTTTTTAAATTTAAATTAATTTAATATAAATGTAGGAAATATCAAATGAATATGTAATTTTGGAAAAAAACTGCTTTGTGACCGATTGGGGTGAATCAGTAGTGTGGTATGTAATTAAAAGACATTTATTTTTTATTACGAAGAGATTTACGTTGAATAACTTATTGGATTAGTTTGACAATCCATAGAACTTCTGCTTGTACTTGTAAGGTTGTTAGTTCTACAACATAATGCAAGATGTTTCTATAGTTATTTTCACCTGGTTCGTGTTACTGCGCTCTCATCAAATTATAAATCTAATCCCGCGAGATGTCGTCTATAGTGTTACACGCTCAACGCCACTCGAAAAGAGTCTATACGAATATATACTTTAAATTTTATTTCTTTTGCGACAACAAAAACAAAATAATAAAGAAATGACATTCTTGAATTTGTCTCAAGTAATTTTGATTTTCTCATCCCATTCTTAATATTAGCAAAGATTATTATTAGCAAACATCAGAACATTGGTAAAATGTTAGGATGCAGATAATTTCAAATGAGAATTTTACCTTTCCTTTCGCTTTTTTAATTATAGTTAATTTAAATAACGCTGGTTTACTCCCATAGGACTAATATTTTTAACCTCATCCAATTTGAAATTAAATTCAGATTTTTTTAATTACTTGAGCAAATTATAAAAAACAAAACACTTGCCATTGTTTAAAGTTTTTAATTATGTTTGCATACATTTCATTTGTATAATTATATGTATTGTAATACCTCAGACAATACATATATCATTTATAATATATAAATGAAGAGAATTCTTTTACCACAAAACTGATATAACAGATTTTTTACAACCTTCATCATAAATCTTGTTTCTCAAGCAGCTATATAAATCTTTTACGTTCACGCCCGTTCGTTTCTTATTCTTCTCTTTTCAATCTCATATATCTTCGCCATTTTCACCTTAAATCATAAACGTTTGTTTTACCTTTCCGAGGTTTTTATTTATCCAGAAAATTCTCTGTTCAGCAGAGATTATTTTCTTGTAACAAGCACGTTATTTGTAGTCTGCCAACAGCACTCCAAATATATGGCAAAGAGCAAGAGATGAAGATACATACATACTTTAGTTTGGAATACGATTTCTTGCAGTCTGTTTTTGTGGAACCTATATTTCCGTTGAAGAAGCAACCATCTTTTTCAAACAAAACAATGATTAAAATAAGATTACTTCTATTAATGATAGTCCTTATCTTGAAAATAATAATAATTCACGAATTATTTTTATTTTTAGAATGTTCAAATTGCTGTTCCAAAGTTGAAAAACAAATCTCCAATGGTGAGTGACTTACTGAAATTATTGTTTAAATCGAAATTAAAAATATAATATCTGAACAATTCACAGTTAAACTTTGCTATTGAATCTGTACAATCGCCGATTTAACGTTAACGAAGCATCACCCTCAGTTCACAATTAGCTAAACTGCTATTAGGAAGTAACGAAGTCAATTTATTAATCTTGATGTCGCTAGCATCGTATACCTAGTAGCTACTACATGTATCTGCACCCTTGTTTCGGTTTGCTTTCAAATCTACTAAGTAATAATATTATCTCGTAAACGTCATACAATATTAGCTGTATTCTAAATCTAATTTTAAACTTACAATTTCATTCATTTACTATTCACGTAGTGAAAACACTGCCTTGTACTAATTATAGACTTATCTTGTATGTTAAACAAAGAAGGTTTACATTTCTCTTGTCTTGCATGTATAAATTATTTATAGCACATTAATATCTAAAAAGAACGAAATTCATCTATCCTGTAAATATTTATGGTACTATTTGGCAAAGACGTTTGTATAAAGTCAGTTTGATTCAGAGAAACAAATTGAACATGTAATCGATTGCGTTGGTATATTACGCAATGCGCTATAAATTACTTCTACTGTAAAAATAATGATGCTATAATGTAAAACTCTATAAGCTATTCTGTTATACTATATAAGCTCTATAACCTTTAAAATTATTTTGTATGTATCTAATTTTATATAAGCTACATAATAACACTATAATTTTATATGATTTGCATTCAAACAAATTACATCAGATTATAAAATGTTGATAAAAAATCTTTTCTCGCACAAAAGTAACGCAATTTTAAATATACTCGTATATGAATATATAAAATAGGATTAGTACAAATATATTTAGCTCAGGGCTATATAGAATTCAATAAAACCATTTCCAATTGAAAGTGTTCTAAACCACTCTTTTCGAAACCACAAGCAGAAAATCGGTTTCAATATACCCTTATACCAAACATATACAAGATTAATTCAATAGCACACACTTCACACATACGGTATAGTGCGTTTATCCGAAAGTTAAAACGTCTTCTATGTATCCGATTCTCGCACGCTCCCACGTCGTCAATAAACTCAATTCCATTTAGGACCAACCTATCGAATTTCACCATTAACGTTACATATAGTCCACCCCATGTGGAATTGACTATACCAGTATCATGGTATGCTTTTTTTAATTCCCTTTACATGTAGTTTGTGTGTATGTGTGTTTTTATGGTATTTGTATGGAGTCAATATTTATTTTTGTATAACCGCTCCCGTGTCTGGGTAGTGCGATGCTAGGGGTTAATCCTGTGATAACGGCTTGGTGAGTCACACAGCACTTACACACAGGGTTGTTTCGTATACGTGTGCCGCTTCCACGTAACAGTAGGGGTTGTTAAAGCAGTGGTGGCGTATATACTCGTAAAATAGCAAAAAGAGCCAAACATCTAATGAGTAATTAATACTAATAAAAGTGCTAATTAATAACAAAACCCTGCTGGGCACCTGAATATATATTAGGTATATTAAACAAATGAATCACACATATTTTTACCCATCCATTATTACATACATATATACTCATCACTTCCTGCAAAAGTAATGGAAGACAACACTTTCCGAGCATTCACATTCTTTATCTTTTGTTATTCAATTCTATATCTTTACATACCTTACGCGCTTAATTAATATTCATCAAACTTCAAACCTTTCATGCATGTTTTATTATTCATATTCCCTTTAGCTTATTTAAATGCATCAATTTATTGGTTTCTATATTTGACAAATTCCTTTTTAGATTTACGCTTTTATTTACAAGAGACCCTTTTCAGAATGACTATAATAAACAAGTTCAAAAATACTAATGAAATATAATTTTGAAATGGCAATTCAATTCGTCATAAAATAGTAATATATATATATTTGACTTCTTTGAAACTCTGGAAATTATATTAATTTCTTGGTAAAGTAAAACATAAAACTTATTCTTGGCTTTTTCTTTTTCAAGCTACAGACTAATTATAACGTTTTATATGGCTGTAATAAGCTTCCTTTGCTTGTGTCTTTATATGTTTGTTTGTAAAGGTACTTACTTTGATAATTGGCTGCGGTTCAAAGGTATGCAACGTCTATTGAAGCAGTTTTGATAAGCTTAATTAGTTGTGGCTTTATTTATTTAATTTGCTAACCTAGATTTTTGTGTTAAATTATGTTCTTGAACTTCAGAAGTTCTATTGAAATGTGAAACATGGGAACGTTTATACAAAGTTATGTTTTACTGCTCTCATTAACCGTTATTTAATTACTGTAAATATATAGGTACATACATACATACATACAAAATTTTACATATGTTTACATATATAAACATACATAATGTCACGCTATTTTTCATGTTTTGCGTAATCTTTTTATGCAGAAATAAGCACGATTTTTGCGTTTTCAAATCATATTTATAATAAAGAAAATACTTCTTTTTGAAATAATAAAATATTTCAATTCATTTCTATATTTTTAAATATACACAAATACTTTTACAAAACATTAAATATTCTAAATGTATCAATAAACAATATCTGTTTTAAAAATTATTTATTCTATGCACAAAGAATGTATGTTAAATTTTTTAAAATCAATTTAAATATAAAGCGATCACCTTTAAAAGCTTCAAGCAAACCAGTAAAAAATCCCATAAAAAAGTGTAATAATAAGGGGGTATTAGCGTGCACGCCACTGGCGTAATAGGGGCACCGGCCGGTCGCTAGACAGCTGTGCGGCCGAGAGGGGACTGACCCCCCCAACATAGCCGCGACGGGATACCGAGTGTGCGAACACATCCGACCTAATAACGTGAACCTTAAGAAAGAACACGGGGTTATTTCATACATAGGTATAATAATAATATATTGAAGATTACAAGCGAATAACATGCATCATACCATTTTTTTTGGTGAGAATTTATATTTATTATCATTAATCAGTCGAATTGGGAACCAGATATTTTTGTTTTAAATAATTGTTAAATGTTAGTTATTGTCGTTAATATATGAATTAAACTTAGAATTTAGTTAATTATAATTAGTTCCACCGTATTTATATAAAATAAGTAAATATATCAACTGCATATTTATTTACCCTATAACATGTACGTACTACATACACAAAAATGTATGATTATGAATCTTTTCTAATATTCAATTAATTTTGAGAGCTTCTTGTACTGTCTCATATATCTGAATATCGCTTTAAAATTGAAGAGACATTGTATATTTTTCCCTTGTGGTCATCATATAATAGTCTCACAAGAGTGCTCTGCTCTTTGCATTATTGTAGCTGTGTGTATAGCGATGTTTAGATTTCGCAATGGACCATTAGATCCTCACAAGCTCTCACTAGAGACTATATACAGACAGGTTTCTGTTGCATTGCATTGCATCTTTTCCACGGTCGCCATGTGTTGTGAGAACGAATACCTAGTTGCTTTCGTAACATCACGTTTCTATTCTATAAAGATTGCTCTTCTCAATTTAATTAGATATATACCTTTTATATGTTATTCAATTTGTTTGGTCATTAAATTCGTAAAAATATTTTCTTAGAAACTATTGTATGGCTTAATTTAAATAGACAAAAAAACAAACAATCATCATTACAAAATAAGTTTAATATTCTCTGGATTTATTATGATTTACATGTGAATATTTGTTAAATTATTATTTAGTTTAAGGATACATAGTGAAGTAATTTGTCATTGTCAAAATACGAATGATCTCACTAAGCAAAAACTAAAAATAGTTATAAAACTGAAGGAAGCATTATTCTTTTACCTATCTAAGTTATATAAAACAAAGACTTATCTCTTTGATAACCGTGAAAAACATAGAAAACACTATGAAGATCTGAGGAAACAAACGTTCTTTTTTATGCACTATTTGCGTGTCTTTACAAAACAGTTTTAAATAATTTACGCTTGCATCTCTCGATTACTCACAGAACTCAGCATTTTCTGTTGTGCGCTGCAATGGGAAGCTGATTTACAGCGCAGACAGTTATATTAAGTGCCCCTTTGTTTTCCCCGTATCAGTGTGTCCACTGTGCAAAGTGACATTTTTCCGAAAAACAAATATATTTCACTTACTCGATAACTTGATTTTAGTTAGTGTACCATGTTTCCTATTACGATAAATCCTGGACTGTTGGATTGGGAATTAAATTAATCTTAGCAAACTAGGAATAGCACTTACGGAATTATATAATTTGGTTAATTATATATATATATATATATATATATATATATATATATATATATATATATATATATATATATATATATATATATATATATATATATAGGAAGAGTAGTTTGCGTTTGGCTTTGATTACATTATATTAGAGTAAATTGATCTAGAAATTAAAAGAGACTTATTCCAATAATTTAGTAATTTTAACTAATCTGATAATAAGAATGAATTGTATTTTTATTTATTTATCTTTAAATATTAATACATACGAATGCATCTTAGAATTTTATTTTGGATTAAGAAGATGCAATACCTCGCAAGCAGTGAAAACTACTCCCAGAATAAAATAGTGTAAATTCAATATTTTCGCTGGTGGTGTATTGTCTTAATAATATTATTGCGGAAGCCATTTTCTTGGAACACCTTTTCCAGGGTTTTTGATCTCTGGTAGACTATAATAAATTTCGGAAACATTTCGTTTTATTTTAAAACATATAAAACCAAAAAAGCTCACTATGTAATTTAGGTTCGTAACTGGTTATCTCATATATCATACGTTGAACAAAAATGCATGGAATTTTGATGCGACTTTAAATTTTAAAAATCACGTTTTATATAAAACCCGTTAGTATCAGTTTCTTTTTGAAGATGGCCCTATGAAATATTTTAGGTATTAAATTTAATTAGTTTTAATTTATATAAAATAGAGTAGGTTTTATAAATATTTATTATTAATTAAAAAATATGATATAACTACATATGAAAACAGCGATATTTATTTTTGATAACGCTAATTATAATTTTTGCATAATTCATTTAAATTTTTCGACCCGTATTCATAGAATTCATGATCTCTGTTTATATATTCAAACAAACCATCATTGTAATTTTAATTAAAGGTATCTTCAAAATTTTCTATGAGTATGGTTAGATTTAAAAAACCGCTGTTTAATGTAGGTAACTAATAATGATTGAAATATTAAGCTAACTTAGTGGTCTAGTTAGTAACATTATATTAATTATTGTGAAGTGTCTTCAATCATATAGTTGTTTATTTAAATATGTTTGTTACAGGATATTTTAAAATGCTGCCCCAACCTAAAATGTCCACATCAAAAAAGTGAGTGTTTAAATTGTTAATATTTTATTTTAACAACTAACGTTAAATAAAATTACTTGGAACATTTACAATATGAATACATCACATTTAATATACATATATTCCTTTACAATCATTGTGCATATTTGTAACGGTTGAATAAGCAAAGGTAAAATGGTCTTTTGTAGTGATGAAAAACAAATAAAAAATACAATGAATTTGTAATATGAAAATATTTCAAATATCTCCTCAACGAAGTTGAAATATTTTGAAGGTTCAAACTTTTACAAGGACTTTTCTAGAATATTCACTTAACAAAAAAGCAAATATTAATACCGTGTACTTCACGTTCCAAAATTTAAATTAATAAACTTTAGAATTTCATGAAACAAAACTTCTGTAAAGTAACCAGGACTAAAGGTACATACACAATATTCAGTGAATATAGGTACTAATGTGCTTATAACCTCACGTACCATTTAATCAGAAAGTTTTCTGATTAAATCTTGCGGTACTCAGTTTATCAGATTCACGAACCGTGCTAGTGTCGTAAATTACTGAAATGTGTAGTGGCAATGGCAATACATTTAGTCCGATCTTAAGACAAATTTGACTTCAAAGTGGTCCATGAAAAACAAATAAACATTTATTGTATCAAAGGGATTTAAGATTTTCTGCAATTGAACTTCATGAGAGAAATCTAATATAGTATAAAATATATTTAAGTTAAAAAAATAATCAATACAAGCTGGGAGTCAAAACTGAGGAGATTTAGTGTGTTCGTTTTGGAACACCCGGTAGCAGTAAACATTAAAACAAGGGACCCTTTTATAAACACAATTGTAAGCAGGATCAATGTTTAATGCCTTCGGGGGCTACTCGCTAATATCCAGTTTAACATAGACCAGAGCAGGCCCACCCCTGAATCTATATTTCTAATTCTTGACGTTTATGGCTCTCATTACTTTACCGACACACGCATCTAGCATCCAGCAACGACATACGCTCCATATGAATCATGCATATGGTGTAAGTAAGGACCATCACACTACTAAAAATATAACTCTACTTTCTGGCCTGTTACTCTGGGTTGTTTACTATGTATACATATGCAATTTAAACTCGTTTTATCGGTATACGAAATTTTAAATTGTAATGAAAACGTTCTCTGAGCAAAATTTATTATGAAGTTTACTTGTGGACAAAAACGTGGAATACATACATTATGCAGTTATAATTTCGAATTTACTTTTTGCTTTAGTTATGAATACAAAAGTTTTATTATTTCTGCAACAGAAAGTATCTCTCATTGGCGCACATAGAAAATATTTGTGTGGGAATGTAATAGCTATTTTCATATAATCAAAATATTTAAACACTAGCTCATAATGTTGCTCTTCAAATTGAAAATTTTGTAACAGCTCATTTAACTCGAGAAACCGGCTTAATATCGTCTGCTGGCTTCTGCCACCCTGTGGGGCTCAACTTTATTATTAAATATCACAATATTTATTCACTTTATGGAACGATATTTCGCCCCTATAAAAAAGCGGAACGCTATAATAAATAACAAAATAAATGGGTGCATTAAACTTTTAAATTTATAGTCGTCCGTATTCGACTTTGGTTCAACTTCACCGGTAAAGGTCTTGACTTCAAATCTGAACAGAGTGGCGTGTGGTGCCAGTAAAGGATTGTGTTTCGTGTTGTTAAGTGTGAATCTAGTAATTATTCTAAACGTGACTTATCTACATTTTCTAGAATTTATCATTGTCTAGACTGGTTTTTATCTATCCAGATGGAGAATTGTTTTATGGTAATTTTTAGCTTCTATGCTGCAATTAAACACTATTGCAAATGTATTTGTAACTACTTGTAATGAACTGTAATTTGATACCAGATACTTTACATTTATATTCCTTCTTTGATGCATTGTATTTCAGTATTTTGATTGTTAAATAATTGTAAGTAGGTTGTCTTAACGAGGGCTTTCATCTCGCTCTTTGATTTCGACTTTATATCAATTGCTGCAAAATAACTGATGAATTCGTCGTTGAATTTAATATACTATTTTACGTACCTAAATATTTAATTTTTTGCAAAATTGATATCCGATATTGAACATTTGTTAAATGAAGAGTAATTAGCATTAGGGGATAATTTATTTTTCTCAATCAATTCAATTTTGTTGAGGTTTGTAAGAAATAACTAAACTTGAGAAACGTTTTCGTAATAGTTCTTTTATTAGCAATACACAAACAAAAAGCATAAAAATGGAATAAAGACAAATAAATTTTATGTTGCAACTTGGGTGGCTCTCACAACTATAATAGTAAAATATTCACCCAAAGATAAATATAATTTCTCACGGTTAAGTTTCATACATTAATGGCGCTCTGCGCTCTCAGTGGAGCACACATTGATTCAATTATTTCTTTTCTAAAGCCATGTGAGCGGGACCATAGCGTTTCGCACATATAGATTAACTTATTATGATCCGGTTCTAAAGGAAGGTACATTTAGTCGTCCGCGCTTGGTTAAGTTTAGATATTGAATAAAAAAGAAATTTGGAATAAAAAATCGAAAAGAATTCCGTTCATAATATAAAATTAATTGTACTGGTGGATCTGAACTAGAAGTCACAAATCATTCATTAAATAAAAATAAACAATTTAAACCGGTTCGCGTGGCTCTTCGATTCTTCTGTCAGCAATATTGCGCACGAATACAACCGGCTCAAATTTATTATTTTGTAAATTGTACAAATTATATGGTTAAATGCTCTTTGTTGTTTAAAGATAACAATGAAACAAGAAGCAATGTTTAGAAAATCAAAACGGTGTTTAAACTTACTAGCAAATATTGTTAGTTCATTAGTTATCTAAAAAATTTGAAATATGTTGTGTTGAAATTTTATTTTTTAATTAAATATCGATTATTGCACAAAAATCGCTGAACCATAATTTTGAAATGAGCAAATAATGTATTTTAATTTATTATTTACAACTTATATTAAGAACATTTTACGAGTAGTGCCTATAGTATTAGCATACTTATATAATGAAATTTTAAAACATCATTAAATCCAAAATATCTCGCTGTTTGCTTATGATATCTTTCTTCCACTAGTAAAAATAAAAACCCATCATGCCGAACGAAATTCGAAACCTGTCTGGCAAACATAATTAAAAGACGGGGGAAAAACAGAACTATTCAACTTGTTCGACGCATCGCATGAGCGTACCCGAAAAGATTTTAACTTTTTTATTTATAAATTTTTTAGAGATAGATCATTATCTTGGGATCATTAGTCAATACACTTTTATTAATGGTTTTTTTTTATCAGTTCCAAATACTAATTTATATCAACACCAATTCGAAATAAATTATCGTTTTTAATTCAACAAATTCGTTATAATAAGCAAGTAATTTTAAAAATATAAAGTAAATAAGAAGGTTTTGAATATTAAACCAATTTGTAGAAATATTATTTTAAAATTGTATACTTTACTAACAAAAAATGTAAATATTTTTTTCCGATTTTAATCTAAATATAAAAAAGAATTACATTACTGTATTTTTTGATTTAGAATTGCCAATCATTAATATCGTTTTGCATAATATTGTTTTTTGTTCATGAAACAGGATTTTTAATTGTTCTCGTCTCAATTGTTTCCAACTGAATAATTTTTTGCTAATTTTGGTTGAAAATATCCTTTCGTTGTGCATACATCACGGTATACCAATCGGATATGAATTAATTAAAACGCTTGCCAATATTAATTAATTTGTGTAACTATGGTTACTGACTACATTTATATTTTATGTATGTAAAATTAATTTAATATCAATATTTGTTGAATTTCGACGTTGGTAGTTTATCATAGATAAATTATTGAAAACTTTAATAACTTCTAGTATAGAATGAAAACAATCATGATTCTTGTATTAATTTGCCCTGTCAACAGTTAATTTACATTTTATTTAAAATTGCACTTATACAAAATGTAATTCTACTGAAGTGTTGTAATACTTTACGATAAGAGCCACGCCGTCAGAAATGATAAAAAGTATGGAATGAAGTTTTACGCGCTTGAGTATTGGTAGTGACATTAAAACAACTCTTATCTATTGTTAAGTTACGGTGGTGTTATCCTCTAGGGGCTCAGCGGAACTTACTAATTTCACCTGAACCTTAACTATCAAATTAAATTTAACATGTAAATATTATACACGCTTACGTATAGTCTGTTTAATCTCAAGTCAACTGACAACGTCGTTCATGGTTGCATTGCACTTATTTAGTTGTGTCCCCAATAGTAAACTTTAATCTAAAGTTGTAGTAAAGTTACCAAAGCACTGCAAATATGTTAAAATTTTAGAAGAACAGTTCTTCATCTAAAAAATAATTTTAAAAAATATCCAATTTATTATTAGTGTTGTATTATTAAGCATGAGATGGGCTCGTAAAAACTATACCATAATTTAAAAACGTAAGCAAACTTATTTTTGTTGTTTTTTAAATAAGCTCGTTTTTAAAAAGTAGCTGACCTTCTGCTGACGAGCCGCCACTGTACGAAAAAAATATAAAACGAACCGAGGCCCATAAAGAATTCCGTAGTGTGTATATGTGGAGAAAAGGTATGGAGGATCATAGTTACCTACCTTTCCAACGGCTGATAGATTTTTTACATTAATTTACCATGGCAAAGTAAACGTACCGCATACCTCCACTAAAGGATGGCTGACAAAAAGAAAACTAAAATCGAAAATAGAGTTTTTATAAAAACTGGTCGAGACAATAGTTTGCAGTTTTTGTTTGAACGACGAATTTTAAATCAATCCATTTCAAAAATTGTATCAATTTTTTCTCCCAGTATATACTACGTTCAATGTAACTGTTAAGTTCATAATTGTAAATTGCATAAGTAATAGTTTTGAGTTAGATGATATCAATCTTGGTAATATATATTTGTCTATTGCAGAAAAATGTATAGTATTTATAGGATGGGCCATTTGTTGGCTTTTTTTAAAGTGCGTGTTATTTCGACAATTTACAACACTGACGCGCTTGACATTGATAGATATATAGTGTCAAACCTCCGCTGTAAGAAGGTACACATACTCGTAAATTTATACTGGGCATATAAACAGCAACGTAGTATAGTATTGATTGTATATAAGCGCCCATGTCCAGACATTTCGTTTTCAAATATTTATGTAGTTATCAAACAAAACGTTCGATTCAAAAAAAAAAACTTTTTGCGAATTTGAGAGTGCAATGCATTGGCAGACCAACGAAAGATCAATATATCAAAACCTATTGGACAAATGACTGATGTCATTGTTAATATTCCTTTTATATACGTTTTCACACAAAAGAATCGCATCCTTTTGTTACAAAGGAGAGGATTATTATCGTTTGACATCTTGTATTTCTAGTATCTTCTTTTTCAAATATGATGGTTTGATTATCTTTTGCACAGTTCATTTTTCTAGCATAAGAAAATTAACAAAAAATAATAATTAAAGTATTAAACAATACTAAGAGATATGAACTTTGTTCGTATGGAAATTAAAATCATCTTAAAAATGTATATAAGTGTACGTTTTAAGATAAGCCAGGAAGAAATTAATTATAATTTTTATTAGTATCTATTCAGTATAAAATATATAACATTATAATAACACTAGCGCGTTTTTGGTGTACTTAAAAGATGTTATAAAATTAATTATAGTGAAGTGGTCTCCAATGTGAAGGTTAAAGACCTATATGTTTTCTTGAACAATGGTGTATTTCTACGACATTGTTTCCGGACCGTTGCGTTCATTTCCGTCGTAAGAAGACGCTAAGTATACTTTATCGTAAGTAAAGATACTTAAGTAAACTGGAGTACTCTACGGTACGTAGCGTATGTTTCGTACACAAGAGTATAAAAGGAGTAATGTTTATTTGAACACAATATACTATTTCGACCAACGTAAGCTTCTATATTTGCGTTAGTATGATTAAAGAAAGTGCTTTTTCTGAAAGATTTCTTTCTTTATTTCACCGTTGAATTAACTTGTTATTTATAAGATGAATATTTTCCTTAACATGTATTGCAATAATTCACAACAAAAATAAAATACAAAAGATACAGAATCAGCATTCGTATCTTGCGGATATACTACTATTGCGGATTGTAGTTTAAGAACTCCTGTATCCTGATACATATATATTTAGGCAATATTACACGGTTTATAGTTTTCATTTGTGAGGCGTCATTGATTTAGTATCAATTATTTATTTTTTTAAATTTAAATAATTATCTATTGCGTTTAAGATAATTATTTTTACATGTATTTTCAGTTACTCCATATGTCTTAAGTGAATGTATACGTTGCTTTAAGTATTGATATTGTTTGTGTAATAAAAAATAGTTGATATTCAATTAATATCTTAGTTTTATTAACCGTTTCAAGACTTGCGCATTTGAATTTTATTTAAAGCAAATTTGTGCAAGTTTCCGTGGTGTAGTGGTTATCACATCCGCCTAACACGCGGAAGGTTCGATCCCGAGCGGAAACATTTTATATTTTTTTCATTTTTTATTACCGTTTTCTACGACGTCCATAAAAAATACTCCGATAAGAAATTTAGGGGTATCAATTCAAAGATCTTCCAAAAAACATATTTTATACAAACATCACCTCCAGACACGCACTAGTAATTTCATTTAGGCGTGCTGTCAAAATTATTGACAATTTAATAAAAAAATGAGCTTACGACCTTTTTACATGTAGCCCACCCTCTTATATGAATATTAAATGCGGCTACGTAAAAAATAGGCCTGTATTTGGACAATTTGAATAAATACAAATAAATGTGTACAAACATTATTTATTTTACACTATTTAACAGTACAGATCACACCTTGGTCACGCAATTTCCGAACAAAAATGGGGTAGCTAAAACTCTACATATTTAAATATTTAATCGAAAGAACTATACGGTAATATTAATTAAAAAGCTTCTTATGAACTATTAACAAATATAAATACTGTTTTAATTCTATTCCCAATAACATATGAAATATCACGATTTTTTAAATTACTCAAAAACTCAAAAAATTGCATTTTGGAAAAAAATTATTCATGCATTCGATTCAGCATTAGAAATTATGCCAATTAATTTTCAATGAGAAAATTATGGGTGTTTCGGAGTATTCCATGTAAACTTGAAGAAATATAATATATTTTATTTATATGTGTAACGAACATCATTTTATTTGATAAATATTTAATAATCTTATCACTTCTTCGAACAAATAGCGGTTTTTTATTTAGTTCAAAGAAATGTCAATACTTTATGTATTTGTTTGTATAAGCATTATAATAACATATGATGATAAAAGATAGAACATATATACCGATACTTCAAATGCTAGTTCATATTATGTAAATAAACAACGATGATAGATCTATTTCTAAATCCTATGCATGATACTTTTATAATCATTAAGTGCAAAGTGCAACTCACTCGAATAACAACGAAGCTTGCAAGTAAATATGCAATATTTTGAAACTAATGCTAATGCAATGTTCTAGTTTAGTTCATATAAAATCAAGTAGTACTCCTAAGAGATATGTTCAGTAAATGGATACTGCATTAAATTTTAACTGACTATTTATAGATATACTTATATTTATATATGATCATACTAAACATTCATTTCATCCTAGTGAAAGGAAACTGCTTTCATTAAAAGTAATTTTATTACTATAAGTCTAAGTACGCGCCTTCCAATTATCCTTTCAGATAAACTTAAACTAAACTGACATTTCATACTTCAAGAATACGGTTTTATTAAAAATTTTATTATATTAACTCCAGAAGACATCAACTTATACATTTTTGTTAAGCATAAGCATTTTTAAGTAAGTGGATAAGATCAAAACTTATTTCCACACGGTTTAATTAAAAATAGCTAATTTGCGATATTTTCAGTACAAAAATAAATTAAAACCAGTAGTTTATATGACAATCTTCAATTTATTATACTAAATAAAAAATACATAAAATAAAAAGTGTATTGAAAACCGGTTGCTATCCCATTTATAAATCGTAAGTTAATCTTTATGTTTTGCACTTACAATGAATGTTGAGAGCGGCTTCCGAGCTTGTAATAGACAATCCAGTTTTCACATCCTGTGCAATGCAGGTGAAATGACCAGAATCTCTTTCTCTGTCTGTTCGCGTGATGTGCAGATTTGAGCCTTGCTGATATCGTCGAGTTGTATTCGATACAGCATGACCTGAAAAATTCACACGCACACACACACATAATTAGTATGATCTTGAGAGCTTTTGTTAAGAGGGTATTGTCATACCGTTTAGTTCCCAATAATAGCGTATGTTGTCGCTAGGTGTTACTTCACACGGAAGTGTTATATTTCTTCCTGCGACCACGTCCACGTCCTTTGGACTTCGGCTAAAATAGCGCTCGTCCTCGGTTTTAACCATATGTGTAACTAGAACATAAAAAATAAACTCAAACTTGATTTATTTCCGATATTATAAAATATATTTTTATAATACGAGAAACAAAAAATTATATTTGATAGAAATCTTTTTGTATATAATATATGAGATGACAGACAAATTTACAATGTTTTATAAGTTGTTACCGCTTTCTGATATAAATAATTTGTTTATATTAGAATGAATCAAAGACAATTATGTAGTAAACTAGAGCAACATTGGTTTTTACCAAAGATACATAATAGATTTTCTTTGCTACTATAGGTGGACCATCTGTTGGTTTCTTTTTGAAATAATTTATATATGTATATATTAAAACTACACCGTTCAAATAATTTTCAATGATTGATGTTGCTTTATTGACAGCGGAGATTTGCCACTACATATCTATCAATGTCAAGCGTGTCAGTGTTGCAAACTGTTGAAATAGCACCAATGCTAAAGTTAAATGTGCTATCATAAAATAATCTTTGAGGTTGTATCTACTTACGAATATTAAAAGTCATAAAATCATACAACCACCATTTCATTTGGTGAGTGCTCATACAGAAAACGTAAAACAAAGATACTTATTGTTCAAAATCCATATATTCGTTGCAGACTACAATGTGTTTTAAAATGTTATTCTTTTCTAGTTTTCTATTGGTATGAATATTCTTAGATTTTATCTAAAAAATCTCTGAACGACACAAAGTATCACAAACATTGAAAATTGTTAAAATATCAACCGAAAATTAATATTTATAACGTTTTAGGCGTAATGACGTATTATTGAATGACTTTTAAACAGCTTTTCAACCATTGTGCAATAATATTTTGATAAAATGATATCAAATTGTTTGAAGATCTCGCAGTGAAATATTTGCTTCTATGTAAGAAACAGAATTTTTTGTGCCTCATTTCGAGTTTATGCCACTGTGAAAACTGCGCACGGCACTGGCCAGCATCCCATGCGTATATAATCAATAGCACCATGGTCCAGTGTATTCTCATGCTTTGTTTAAAACCCATAGCAAACCTTGACATGGCCCAACAACAATTGCTTGTCTGTTGCTGGTTCATGTCTACATGTATTAATAAACCATATACTGGCTTACTCACTCTACACTACGTGCTTTTAGTAAATTATAATTATTACTCATATCGTATCTTATACTAGACAGTATAGCGTTTGTCGGCTATCAAGTATAATATGCGTATCTATCGTAATTTTACGCTGGATTATTTATAAGTTTTTAATAATACAAAACGTTGTATTCCAATTTAATTATTTAAACATTTATTTTATTTCTGTATTGATTGTTACAGAAAAAACTATGCTATTGCCCACCAAAGTCAAAACTAAATTAAAGTTTAGAATAGTCAAGTAAGAAGTGGATTTTAATGAGTGAAATTAAGTAATAGATATTATTATAAGATAATTATAGAAAACAAACATTGAAGTGATTGAGATAAATCATCTTGTTTATTTAAAAATATTTATTAAGATAAAATTAAAAGCGTTTTCCTGTTTAATAATTGGATAAATGTTAGTTATTATATTAATTGTATTATAACTACTCGTTTTTAGTTATATTAAAATTGTTGAATTATTTTCTGAAATTTAAACACTTAGAACAGTATATAGTTAATATAATTATAACGTTTATTACTATTTGTAACAAATAGAAAGTTACTCATGAGTAATATAAAGTTTTTAGCTGGTAATATGCATATACATATGATTGAACTACTAATTATATAATTTCTAATAAAAAATTGATATCGAGATTTTAACTAAAATACATCTTTTGACTTTCCCGGAATAGCATATATTTTCTTGAATATTTATATTTTAATATCCTTCCTATTTAAACAAAATACACCTACTACGTATAAGAAAGTTCAGTGCAAGACATAGCAGATGTTTTAATTATTAGAAGTACGTCTTATCTGAGCATTTAAATAAAATAACTTATTAAAAGCAATTAAAAAAGAAAATAAATTGTTCACTTAACTAAAATGTAATTTCTCAACAAGAATTTATTTATACAGGTTCTTTAGAATTCGTAATTATATCAGACTGTGATAATACGATATGTTAGTTTCTATTTTAAGATGAAAATGAGAAATTATCTAATTAGATACACATAATTTAGACGGATGATTAATAGTGGTAACAAGAAATGGAGGTATTTGAGAAATAATTAAAATTATAATGAAAAAATTAATACACATTTAATAATAAGTTGGTTTCATGATCTTTCTAAAATTAGATTTATGTTTTGACTTCCATCCCCCCATAGAAAATTATTTTAGTTCCAGACTCGTTATTTTAAGATACAGTAAATATATTTTTAATTTTAGATGTATTATTCTATTCTATACTGAAGCTCTAACTTGTACACTAGACAGAGTTTAGTCGGTGCACCTGATAAGTTCAAACTATTGTTATTTACTGTTTAACAAAATCATAAAAATTGAAACAACATTATGCACCGAAAATAATTTTTTATTATGTTGGAAACGTTTTTCAACGAGCCTGAAGATATTAGAATAATACATTATTCAGCGCTTTAGGATTGAAATTTAGTCATAATACAGTTTCATAATTTAATAATTATTATATTTGACTCCTACTGATTATGTAATTATATATTTCCAATCTCGTAATAATTATAGCTTAAAAATGGCGGACATATTTTCACGTAATTTCACCCCGAAACCGTATGGCTAGTTCCCAAAAAATATGAACTAATTTACAACATACTGTTGACAGCTGTACACGCCACTGCTGGTCGAGGGGATAAAGAATGTAAGGTAAACCTCGCGAGCCCAGACTTCAAACTATTCACCATTCAAACCGACGGGTACACTCTGAGTCAAATCGCCTCGTTCGTAAACAATACTGCTTATTATTGCATTCATTCGAATAATTAAACTCAATGAATGAAACGACCGTTAATTTCAATGTTCAAGTCTCCGCTTCTTACAGTCTCTTTCTTAACATGCATTTTTATCTTAAAAGATATCTTAAGAAAACTATATCATTTTGAACAGTATATATATTTTAACACGTTGCCTAGCATATGTACCAAATTTGATACAAATAAAAACAAACAAAATAAAAATTGGCTTTCACAACATACATGTTTAAAAATGCATCTGTAAAAGAGTTATTCTTGTACGTGTAGAATATACAGAAAAATACAAATAACTTGTTAACTTGTTTGTGCATCAAATTTGATGCATTTTTAAAGTGTTTGTGTGGGGGGATAAGAAAATCTATTTCTACATGCAGTAAATTCTACTTTTAACTTGTTCTCTAGCATATGTACTACATTTGATACACGTATTAAAATATTGTAAGCTTTAAAATATTATTTTCTCGTCACATGCGCGCAAACTTGGTGATCCAAGTTTTATTGCGATTTTATGCATGTAGTATCTAGGAAAAAATGTATATTAATAGAGATACACGTAAAAAAAAAACAATTCAAATAAAATAAAAAGATAGTATGCGTAAGATAAATAATAAAATAGCATACAATATTCATAAAAAACAGGGTAGCAGAAACGCTATTATAACAATAATAAATGAGCCGGTGTTAATCATACGTTAAGGCAACTTATAAAACAAGTTCATAACAAGAGAAAAATTGATTTAAAATTAGGAAATAAATACAGTTTAATATAAAATAATAAAAATACAAATGCCGGTAACTTACACAAAATAATTGTTACAATAATTTTAAACATTTTAAATTAATATATCACAGGTTTCACAATTATTATTAATTATTTATACACACAAATCTAAAGTTTATTTTCACATTTTACAAATATTGTTATTTTATAGTCTACAATAATTTACGAAAGTTTTCGACAATTCACATTATTTTCGTGAATACAACACACAAATCTTACACATCTCATTCACGACCCGTTTGTACACAAACTAAATTTTGTCGGCATTTTCATTTCGCCAGGATACATCTCAGTTGCGATTGTGTCCGAAAGTACCCGATAAAGTCCGATCAGGATTTATTTTATACTATTTGATCATCGTTATGTATGTATGTATATATACATACACTAATATCATCAAAAAAAAATTGTAAATTAAAATTTCTTTCGAATTTGACAGACATGTTATTAACTATTTGAATTATTTATATGTTATTGTTATTAAATAATATTAAACAAGTACTGCTACCTATACAAAATAGATTGTACTATCGTAAACCAGCAGCGTAGAAACGAAAATATTTTCTTGGGAAATTTAGAAAATGATTAAAATATTAATTATTTCATTTTAATTTGGAGACTGTAGTTTGATACTAAGCTAATTATTTAGTAGAAATGTATAGCATATATATAAGAATTTTGATATATTTGGGGGACATTTTCATTTACGTTGGTGCTACGCCGCTGAAAAATTATTAAGCGTCGGTAAAGTAATTTTCAGTTTCAGAAACAGTGGAAAACTGTCAATGTGACATTAGTGTTGTAAATTTTGATGAATGTTTTTGACACGTCTTGTTTTGCCAAAAATCTATGTTATTTAAATAAATATTTTAGCAGGTATGTAGTACATTAACAATATGGTTAATTTAAATAATGATTGTTACTTATGTCTAAGTAATAAAAGCTTCAAAAAATAATATGTTTCCTATTTTTCAAGAATAATTCAGAAGGTCGTCTACTTATATAAAAATTATATGGGAATTTCCAAGTTATATAAAAGAAATTTTAATTAAAATAACTATGGCGAATAACAAGTGCAAGGTTAGTCTATTTACGAATTATTTATTAATGATTACTTGTTGCGTTTGTCAAAATTGATAATTTTATATGAAAACATCTGTCCAAATATAAATAAACTTCATTCGTTTGTGTAGGAATGTGGGTGCATTTGTAATAAGTGTGTAAGCCATGATGTACATTTACATGTAGAAATAGAGAATTTAAAGCAACGTTTAGTTGAGCGAGATAATCATATTGTTACGATGGAGACAACGTTTTTAAATGAGGCGGATAGATTTCCGAATGGGGAATTTGTGGCATTGCGAGAAGAATTGTTGACTTGGCAAGATAAATATTCAAGGTGAGTAACTGGGTTACCTTTATTTGACGTGCAACTAAGGTTATTTGGGTACCGTGTTATTCTCCGCACGTAGACAAGACTTTATATACTTACGTGTAGAAAAACTAGAAAGTTATACTCGTACTTCGCTACAACCATTTTAAATCATGTCAAAATGGAAGATAATATTTTTTTTCAATAATTTACTATCTTTTTTAATGTTAAAATTGATAAGATTGTCATTAAAATATATACAAAACATATTTCTGTAATTATCAAAAAAATTGAGAACGCCTCTGCACACATACATATACTTGCGCTACTAAACTATAAAGGAACTAGATTATGCTATATAATATTATAATAATAATATATTGGCCTATAATTTAAAGTCATAAAACCTCCTAGCTGCCATAAATCTTGCATGTACCCCTGTTGTAAAATTTAATCCTATTATAATTCTTGAATGGTTCCTAATTTGGTATTGATCCATTTATCTAATTTAACTACTATTGCTTTATGCATTCTTGGAAATTAGATTTTTTTTACATAATTATCAGTTATGAAATTAAAATTTTATGAGGGTGCTTTTATTTTAAGTCACTTTAAATTATCAATGCAATATATATATTTATTAAAGGTTGTATGAAGCACATAAACGTGTACAAAAAGTAAATCAGAGTTTGGAAGATAAACTCTTAAAATTAGTTGATAAAACTGAAACTGAAAAATCAACACTTACTAAAGATGTAGCTACATTATCACATAGATTAGCAGATGCTAATTATACTATACAACGGCTTCAAGGCGATAACGTAAGGGTTAATACAAATATATTTTAAAAAACATACATATTATTAACATATATTTATTCAATGTTTCATCGTTAAAATATGAACAACATCACTGATTAAATTGCAACTGTAATGCAATATAATTTTATTACAGGAAAAATATAAGAACGATGTAAATTTAGCTATACAATTACTACAATGCAAACCAGCGAATTTCGTATCTCATCGACTTGATTCTGTAAGTAAATCTGTTTCTAATAACTCGAATGCCACCTTATCTTATTTATGGAATTTCATTTAATTCCTCATCAATTATTAGTGAATTAGTTTTTGATTTATAAGTATTATTAAATTTCGTAGACATCTAATGCAATAACTATTTTAAAATAACCTCTAGCACTATGTGCAATAGCCAAAGCAGCTAGAAATAAAAATTGAAAACCATTTTTAGTTTCCAAACGATATGCAAGCAAAAGTCTCCTCTTACGTTGCAAGTCGCCGAAAACCACCAGACGAGAAAAAGGCAGCACCAGAGATAAAAAGTATCAAAGTCCCCATTCCTACATTCCCCCCAACGGCAATGGTATACACCGTACCAAAAACACCATCCCCCGAAAAAGATACGAGCCAGTCCAGTGACAATGACCGGCCCCAGGTAGATAAAATATCCGCTGCAATAATGGCAAAAATTTTAGAGGAACGAGAAAAAGAACGGTCTGTAACGAAACATTGTGACAGCTGCACATGTTCAAAAACAAACTTTCCTACACTTCTGCACAGTAATACGCCTGCGAACACTGTGGCGACACAGACGGGCAACCAAAAATCTTCACTTTGCTTACGCTGTGATACAGAGACAAGTCCCTTAGGTAGCATGAAGATAATTAAAGAAATGCCCAAAATATCTTCCAAATACTTCGATGTTAACGACAAAAATAAAGTAGTTGTAAGCGAGAACTCAAAAGTTGTTGTAAATGCAATTTCTGAAACATTTGTTAAGAGCACAAATAATCAAATTGATCCGAAATCTGGACATCATAGATTATGTGAGCAAGGCGATTTAGAAGTTGAAAAAAAAGTTAAAGGGCCTAGGTATTGTTCTATGCGACTTCAATCGGGTTCAAAAAATATTTTATTAGATAACGTACATGGTAACTATGCCCCGGTTTTATACACTCGTCAAGAATCAAATGAAAGAAAACAAAAACAAAATTGTGATAAAACTATAAGCGTTCATCACAGCTCCAAAACGGATTCTTCCGATAGCGAAGAAAGAAAATCACTTCAATTCAGCGAATGTGATAATAATTATCAAAAGCAACAACGGGTCGCGGAATGGGTACAAAACATTGATGAAAACGATGCTTCCAATAGCGAACATTCCCAGCAGTCAAAGCGGCTGTCTGATTTTGAACAGTCTGAAACTGAAGCGCCAAATATACGGAATTTTTTGCACGATAATAAAGAAAGTGTGCGAAAGCTTTTGTATAAAACTGATGTTATAGAGAACGATTTTAAAACGGTTAAAAAGCAAATGAATCTGAACAAAAAATATCTGAGTCTAGCACAAAATGATAGCTCAATTATTGAACTTAAAAGTAGTTGTAATAATAAAAATAATTCTCATACAGAAACCGAGATTTAATTTTTTTTTAATGTGATTATTTGGTGTAATACTAAAATACTCAATTATTCAATTCTCGAACAAGGTAAACTCTCAGAACAATTAGATCGATACAAAATTATATCTATCAACTTAGATTAAATTTAACTCATCTTGATTTACTTTGAATCGAAGTTTGATTGAAATTAAATCAAATTTGAGTTGATTTACTCTCTGACGTCACTCTTCTGTTCTGAGTACATACAATTTACAAATTTGTATTTGGATGAAATAGATTTTTTTTAAACTGGACATTTTGGTATTCTATCAATGGATTTCGTCGGAGTCTGTGATGGTTTTATTTTAAACCACTATGGTTTTGTATCAATTATTAGCTGTTTCAAATATTTATTCGCACAATCATTTTATTCTTAGGAGCAATATTTGAACTTGCAGACGGCCATTTTTTGTGTTCATCGTATTTTTCGTTTCTAATAAGATAAAAGAAAAATAGTTATTGTTATTCTGTAACTTTGTCGTTAATTTTAGTAACCGTTTATTTGAAAATTAAAAACTTTGAAGTAGCCCTCAGAATTGCAGCAATCTAAGTCTTGTGAGTTAATGATTACTGATCTCATATAAATCGCATGAATATGTAAATGTTAATTGTATAACGATTGCTAAAATAAAGGACATAGTTATAAACTAGCTCTTATTTGAATGGCAACGCTGTTTATCGTTTAAACACACGCATTATACTCCTTTTTTTGAATATTATGAAAATATGTATGGTCATGACAAGTGTACGTGGTATAAATTATTTATATATTTAAAATTGTTATAATTTTATATTAAATTCCTCAGCATGTTTAGTCACAAAATGTTGAGATTATGTACAAATTGATACTTTACCAGTGATTTACAATTAAAAAGTTACCTGACCAAAATCATTTATTTGTGAACCCAGTTTTAAGTTAATGTACTATGTAAATAAATGATTATTATAATATTTTCGCTACCTTTTTTTAAGCATTCATATCTTCGTACGCTATAATGTCAACTAGACAAATTGATAGTAAGTGTACGCAATTTTAAAGGATTAGAGAGTATGTATGATTGACACTATATGGGACCGTTGATTGGACCAGAAAAATTAATTTAAAAGTATTTGACAACTACAAAGCGGAGTTGTACAGTATTTTCTAAATATATTTTTTCACGAATATTCTTTGGTAAACATATTTTTACTTTAGACATGTTCTCCCGTAGACAATGGAAAACTTAAATTTTGTATGAATAATGCAGAGTTTTTGTGTTCATAACTTGTACGATAATTGTGGATTTATGAGCGATTGGAATATATAAATATCTGAATTTTAGACTTGAGCAAAATTGGTTAAACATTTACATTATTTTAAATGAAAAATTACCTACTACGTATAAGAAAGTCCAGTGCAAGACACTGCAGATATATTTATGTATAACTACAGTTTTTACGTATTATTTATATCGGCTACTCTTATAAACAGTAAAGAATATGGAATTATTATATGCCGAATTAGATATTTCTCAACCAAAAACTGATTTTTTTTCGCAATTTACCTAATGCCCGGATGTAATTACCAAAACGGAAATTGTCTACAATTAGTAGAATCATATTAGTATCATGACCCCTAGTTAAAACATGAGATATCAAATGCTGGGGTTAGTTCTGCTATTAGACGTATATTATTGCTGACCAATTGACTCAATACATCCATATCACTACTGAGCTTTCTTCAGACTGCATCTGGTGCACTGGAGATGTGTCATCCTATACGTTCAACAGAGCCTTATTCAGGAAAATAATTTTAGTTTCATCTAAAATTATTTTATTTTCCATCTGATTCGATAAATAAGAATTTTTATTTAAAAAAAATATAGCCTATCCTATCTTCCGTTAGTAAAGTCTTAAAATCGAAGTTCTCTTTGCATTATAGAAAAACTGATTCCAAAAGATTTGTGCTATATAATTAAATTATATTAATAGTTTTTAAAAGCAGTAAAAGTCGTTTCTGTTATTGACAGTTTATAGATTTATATTCAATTGTGTTTTCTATGCATCAACTTTTCCTTCCGCATCTACTGCCTTTTTTAGCTACAGTATAAATGTATTATTTAAAATACCAAAATTCTTACGGGTTCATTTCTAAATTTATCTGGATCAAAATGTTGTCCAAAAAAAAAAGTATTACCTATATTACATTAGACGAATTTATATAGGTACTTATTCTTGCAATGGAGTTAGAAAAATTATTAATTACTTTATGAATTTAATAAATATTTTGTTACAGTGTTCCTCATATTTTATTCTCATATATACGAGTTTCATATTTGAATCTTAAGAAGTTTATTTATTAATTTATTAAAATAAAGCTAAAGATTTTGCAGAATTGATGGAAACACACTGCACAAAAGAACTTATCTCGTGTCATATATTCCTGACACTGACATAATACTGCCCTACCGTCATTTGCAAGTTTTTGCAGTATCTTAGAAGGAAGTATTGGTATTTGAATTTCATTATTGATTTTAGAATCAGTGTCAGTAGGGTATAATATGAATCTATTTTATTAAACTCTACAGTATTTATTACTAGAAAAAAGAATGTGAATAATTATTTAATTTGCGGCTTAAATCATTCGAATTAAATAAAGCAAGTAAAACATTTAACTAAAAATATATGTTTTGTTAAGTTGCGTAGAAAACTGTGAACATAATTCAAATTCTGTGTTTGAAGATTCCTTCTGATGATTTAGATATTAATAATTATAAATTTTTGTAAATTGTATGGAATCTATAGTTAGTTCGTTGCCATTAGGGGCAAGTATGGTTCTGTGTGAATCTGCGCGCGCAAGATAAATTTCAATCGGCATTCACTTGCTCACGAACGTACGAAGAACGAGCAGTAAGCACCGCTAAGCACCACATTGACATGTAGCTCCAATGTAGGTGTTTGTGTGCTTTTACTATATTATGTTTTCAGTGTCCTATGAATCTGTTTTAAATCCTATGTTGTACACCCCTGTTTCCGCGCAGAAATTAGTGTAAATTGTTTGAAATGTGACTGTTTAACTGTTAGAAGTTGGTGTCAAATTTTAAATATGAGCGATACTGAACAATCGGATGTTACTTGGGAGGAATTTTTCGGTAAGTCAAAACTTTTTTGATTTGAACCAATAACCATGGCAACGGAGAGTTCATAACCTAGATCGCTAGAACATGCTGTACTATTTATGTAAATAACAAATATAAATATATGTTTATATTTTTATATAGTAAAAAGGTAACAATTAGCGAATATACGCTAACGATGTTATTTATTTAATACAAAACACTAATATAATCTAATATAATAAATTTAAAAGTTTAATATTAATTTGCACATATATGTTAATATTTCATTAAATGTTATTTACATTTACGAATGTCTACAGAATAGAAATAATTTTCTGATTAAATTTAATACTAATCTAGTTGTTTGTAATACTAATATTTTCATAATATATATTTGAATTAAAAAAGTACATATAATATATTTACTACGATTATAAATATATTTGCTGTTAATATCTGTGTCATTGTGATACGAATATAAAATATTTCTCTCAGTGTAATGATATACATTTATAACAGTGTAATATTTTTACATGCCACAGGAAATACCATTTGCTTTTACTATGTATTGACGTAAATCAGAAAATGTGTGTTTACTAATACAAACAAATTATACACAAAGGTTGTATTTAATTATTCTGTAATTAAAATTAGATTAGATATATGAATATAAGTAGAAATCCGGAATATATGCAATTGTAATAGATTTCAATCCGTTTTAATCTTGAATAAATCCACAAATACAATATGGCTTTTACAATACAAAAGAGTATTGCAAAATCTCGATCGTACTATAAGTATTCATGACAAATTGACAAAGAACAATGTTTTTAATTATATTAGTCATGCGTGGTATGATTTAAGTCACGATTTCGTATTGTGTGCGTTTTTACGTGACTGACTAAATACCTTTCGGCGTTTTTTCAACCTCCTACCGCGGTTATATTTCTGTCTTGATTTCTGTATCGTAGAAGTTAGCTCGCTTCTACGCTACGCTTATTTCACAATACTAAATATAACATCGCACAAACATTAAAACTTAGTTCCTGAATAGAATCGAAAAAGATATAAAGCAAATTGAATGGTGAATAGTACAAGTTGCAAGAATTATTATCATTTTATGAGTTTATGTTAATTTTAGCACTGTTTTCATTAATCATTTTTAACGTAAATTGTTATTTCAATTTTATGTATATTTTGATCTAGTTTTGTATTAAACCATCCTCTTGCGACCGGGCTTTTCAGAATAACAATGCATCTCTATATTTACAGAAGCTAAAAATAGATTTGTGTTTATTTTAAATATTTGTTATGTCTGAACTGAATTTATCAAGTGTTTGATAACAAAATTGATCTTACGGTAGTTTGAAAAACCAGTTTTTGGTGCTACACTTCCTATATGGCGCTAAGTTTGTTTTTAAAACCACATATTTCAAAAGACCACTTTTTGAGGAGAATGTGTTACTTATATGGCATTAATAGTGCTTTGTTCTCAAAATAATAAATTTATTTTCTTTTTGGAAATAAAATACTTAACTGAGCTATTTGGGACATTTGTTTGAAAAAACTAAATATATTGCAAACTACTTTTTATAAATGAATTATAAATTATTTAGAACTTATATGATATTTAAACACATTTTTATTTAATTGCTTTTTAAATTGCACTTTACTGCCTAAATATAATCAAAATATTTTTTTCGAGGAAATTAGTACAAAAAGCAATAAAAATATAAATTTTCATTAATTTCATCTCACTATTTATACTGAAATGGTACTGACCACATATTTTATACTTTATTTAATTAATAATATTGTTTTATGGAATGATACGGGTACGTACTTATTCAATAATGCCCCTTATAGAAAAATAAAATTCTTTACAAACAAAAAAAAGAATAAAACCCACATATGCTTTTGAAAATAAACCTTACCTTTTTGTTAACAATTTAATGATTATTGACGGATAAAAAATTAACAATTATATACCTATGCAAAGGTACAAATTACGTTAGGACGGATTAATAAAGAATCCTTTGTCATCTTGTAGGTTAAACTTTTAATTATAAGTTGGGGAACGCCTTCAAATAAAGCCCAAGTCGCTGCAGGCATCAAGACGCAGTAACTAATATTAATACTGACACAAACGTTTAACATTTTTAAAGTTTTTTATTATTTATTTAATACTTTCTCGTCATGTACCCTACTTTGTGACAATTAATCATTTATTTCTTTACTGGGTTCTTTGTTTTACTTTCGATAGGTCACGGTTTTTCAATATCTTTTTAATTTTTAAGTTATTAATTTTGCAATCATACTTAAATCACGCTATATAAATAAGGTTTTGAAAACAACATAATTTAACAGATGAAAATTACTTTTAATGTTTTTTTTTTATGTATATAAATCAATGTTGAATCATTGAAATACGTATATTTTTTTCCTAATAATTTTATTGCTAAATAATAGTGATAGGTAAATGAAATGTTCCCATTGGTAAGTTTGTATTTTTTAACAAAGTTCTGAAGTAGGTAAATGCAATAATTTGTATCCAATTAATTTAAAAATTCTTCAGATGTTTGCCAAATAACTCTAAATGTAAAACTACACCAATTATTTTAACTATCTGTGACACCAGAATATATAAAATATTCGATCTTATGGTGAAATATAAAATGTTTTTGGGTATTATTTGATCATATTTTTGAATACCAGTCAAAGTTCATTCTAGTTCATCTATAATTAAAACCGAATGGCATAGATATATAAAATAAAAATGATAAAAAACGTTGTGTCAAGTTATAATTAGTGGAGATCTTAGTGAATACAGAGTAATGATGATAAACAAAATCTTGTCTGTTCATCTTAATTATCTCCAAGGCGTATAGCTTTCAATTTTTTTACACTGTGTTATTCATTAAAGAAATGAGAAAATTTTAATGTAGTTAGGAATTCTCACTGTTGATAAGTTTCTCTGATTGTCTGTTTTTTGTTTCTAAGTCACAGTAGGTGTTACATAAAATTAATAAAAGTCTAGAATAAGACTGTAAAGAGTCATGAGCTCTCATGCTTCAGATATAATACACGGTGGTACTCTGTAAAAAACAAGCATGCTTTCGTACTAAAGTTTGGCCAATTGTGTGAGCTAAAATTGTTAAACCATAAAAGAACATATTTTTAAATGCAGAACTCGGGGTGATGCTTAAATATTTCTTTTTCTAATAATATATAGATATTGCGAAAATCTTTTACCGTTAATTTGAATACATTTTGCAACAATTGAAGTATGAGCATCCTATGATTCAATACCACACACATTGTCTATGGCACTTCCTCAAGGCATCAAAGAGGGAGTACCGAGTACGGCATGTCACACTGATTCACCTAACCGGCCTCTCAATAATACAGTACCGCTACATGCATGACAATTACTTGATTATGTTGATAAACAAATGAATTTTTAAATCCTAAGCACAGTCAAGTCGGCATTACATTTGAGCACCAAACGAGATGCATGTTAAATAACCTTGACTACAAGGAATTGAGAACTGACTTTAATGATAGCGGCATCACTTTTGCTACAACACTTTGAACCTGTTAACTTTTAGCGGATTTTAATTGACTAAAAACGTTCTTAGTTAATTTATTTACGCTTTTTTATCCATTGGTCACGATCTTTAAACGAGCTTGATGGTTTACCTCAACAGTCAAACAGACAGTATTTCAAATTAACTATAGATTTCATAGTAATAGATTCTATTGTCAATAGAACATATTTTTATTTGTTTATATACTTATTTCTTTGTAATATAATTGAAACTGTTATGGTTTTGATTGAAAATTGTAATTAATATTATTTGCTCACGTTCGTATAATTTCTAAATTTAATTCGCTTCAGTTTCTATCAAAGTAGTGCATATCAATCGAATATACAAAAGTATAAAATATGGTTAACTTTAACAGAACTGTACCCCACATACTCGTATATATAAAATGCGTAGGTGTTCATAAAACATATGTATGTGTGTGTGTGTGTGTTGCTTGCATCATACCTCAAACATGCACCTTATTCCTCCCCCTTACGTGCCTAGAGTCTGCAACCCCGCATTTGTCTAAGTTAAAATGCATATGTCACGTATAGCGTTTATATGTATAAACTGTGCGTGATTTAATTATAAAATATGTTTTTGTAATTCAGCCTATATAAAGAGTAAATGCTTACATTGCGCATCTATACAGTAAGAATCTTAGTAATAAAATTAATTCAGTGTATTCTACTCACATATTTAAATACTTTCTCAGTAAACTAATGCTTAATTCAACAAGTCTACATTATCACAATTTAATTTAGAAAGCTAACAATGTAACAAATTCCGAATAGCCTCTACAAAGATTTTTTTCACTAATATTACGTAGTTTAAACTCATTCAAAGATGTACGAAACAAAGATAATTGAATGTTTTGGCTTGAGTTTGATTCAAGTATAGTTAATTAGCATTTTTAAATAACATAGAAATCAACTTTTTTCGCTTTCGTGAGGAGGTTAATTATGCATACTCACTAACAATTAACCCAGAATGTTTGTAAGCAAATTATTGTAATTATTAAAAACGAAATTGCGAATTCTCTTTCGCTGACTTAGAAAACAAATTAACGCTTTTTTTACATATATACATACAATTTTATTTAGATCGGAATTTTAATTTACGTATACTTTCTTAAATTAAAACATTGTTGTAATTAATTTAATTTGGTAGAAGAAATCTCAGCTTCAGTGTAGACTTGTAAAATTTAAGAGAAAAAAAAACGCTTCAATAAATAATAATATATTATTGTTTAAAAACAAAGATGCTGCAGTAAAACTTATAAAAACTGTTAAAGCAACTATTATTTAGTAATGACCACATATAGAACAATAGAATGCATTCGTATAATTAAGTTGTCGTACTAAGAAAGACTAGTACTTCCACAACAGATTTCCAGTTGCCATAGCAAATTTTATTAGTTTAAACATTAGTTCTAAGAATTTAATTATAAGTTAAGGTATCTTTTTTTCTCTGACTGTACTTTAGTATATGCAAAAACTTTATAAGTTACTAATACATTCCTATCCCATTTGCAAAACTAATAAATCAGTGCTTGTTAAACATGCTTATCTTAAGTGCACCTGCATGAAAATCACTAAAATTCTTGTTAAACAGTATTAAACATTATGTTGTTTAAGAAATATGAAAGATAAATATTAAATTAAATACGCTACAAATTTATCAAACTGGCGTTGCTATAAGTATTGATATTCATATTGGTATAAGATAAGCAAACATTTTTGATTGGATTTAAAACAATTTTTATATATATTATAATGAATACACCCCTGAACTTATGAAAATGACTTTAAGTCCCCAAACCATAAATAAATAATTCAATGAACAATTTCGAAAACCATAAAATGCTTTTGTTACCTAGCTGTCACACCAAAAGAAAATCATACACACTCGCATAAAGTCACGTTTCGCAAATTCTTTTTCCCGAAACTTAACCTTACTCAACGGTTAAATAAATATACTACTTCTATTATTAACTTCTATATGTATGCATTATATACCTATAAAACTTTATTTATAATAAAAACGATACTTACGCTCGCCCCTATTAATTTTATTACATCTTTTGACCCCCCAATTCAATTATCGTAAATTATTAAATGACGTTAATTCTTTTTCATAAAAAAGTCAATTTATTTTATAACTGGCTTGAGAGCACAAATTGTTTGTTTTTTATGGAAAATATTTTCGACAATACAATTCTATTATTTATTACGCAGACACATTAATCGAGTTATTAATTTTATAAAAATTGTAACGAAAGTCTATAAGTATATTACTTACGCATTTTTACCGCGTAGAAAAATGCCTTTAATGGTCACACCGATACAAAATAATTAAAACATATTTCTGTATTTTACACTTTCAGAACTGAAGAGCGAAAGTCGATCTTTCAAAAATTATAATTGCTTTAAATCAAGTTTGATTCAATTCAACTCACCTTGAATTTTAAAGATTCCTCTTTCAAAAATAACGTAAACTTTCGTTTTATTTTCTGAGTGTAACTATGATCATCTCAGTTGAATCAAAGTTTTAAATATACATTTACTTATACTAGTTAAACAACCAAAAAATGAAGAAATAAAATCATTTTATATAATCTATATGATCTCAGTGGAAGCACACACAAAAAACAGTTTCCGTTGAAACACCACCGGATATTCAAATTGAATCTACACATTTTTTTGTTCATTCATAAAAATTACGTGTTTGAAATTATTACTAATTTAATGAATCATATTATTCAATATTTATTTGTAAAAACTATAAATCAACACTTATTTTGATAATATGCACAAAGCGATAAGTTTGTTTGTGTGTTACAAATGAACTTTTGAATAAATCAATTTGATTCATTTTGATTACTAAAATATTTTATTTCTATTAAAAACATTATTTATAATTTTTGTGTGATTCATATATTAAATTGTAGGGATAGAGATTATATTTAGGTATTAGGTAAATTTCTGATTGATAAAGGTTTAATCATATTTGCACCACAATACGTTCCTGTATTTAAACATTTCTTGTTTATTTCAATGCAATTAAGAATATCCATGTAATCAATTTGACATTGGATATACCTTTTATGACTAGACTGCGTTTGAAAGGAATTAACATCTTAGGTAATCAAGTGGTGACGGTAAGATCAAGCCAGTATAGCATAGCCAGTGTGTGGGACCGTTCGAAATTTGTTTTAGTGCGTTAAAATACATAGAAAACAGCGGAAACTAATAACTGTGTGTGAAATGTGATTCTTCTAGCTACCGAAGCATATTGGTGGAACGAATTGTGAGTTTATGCAACAATATATTTTTTATAGTTTCAATTTATAATTGGTGGATTATTTTTGACGAATATTCAATCTGTTTCACTTTTAAGAATGTATTACTTTTTCTAAAAGAATCTATATGCTGTGCGTTTGCTGTTTCTGCGATAATAATTCAGTTAAGTTTAGATACATCAAATAATGTATACTTATCCTTTTATAGAAATGGCAAAATTACAACTGGTGAATTTAAAATCACCAAATCTGGATGTCGAATGTTAATTTGACATTTTCATATTGCACAATTTATTAATTGGTTTAAATATAATATGTTCCACTTACAATAAATGTTGGCTAATACTATTTGGTATATCGCTGCGTTATGAGAAGGATTGGATATGTAGCCTTATATAGAGAAATTCTAAGCATTTCCACAAATAATTAATTTGATATTTATGTATTGTGTTACTTGACGATTTTACATTACCTACACGGTTTTATAATAATTAGAATTTCTTACCTATTTGTCGTCACATGTGTAGCGGATTTCACACTTTTTTTTGCTTGTTAAGTAGATATAAATGTATGTATATGTATTTCGAAGAAAAGAATAATAGGCTTTCTTTATTTTAATTGTATAATTTACAGAACATAATTATTGTTATTGACTACAAACTCCTTTTAATATTATTCAGCGTTTTAAAAGATTTGATTGTAATATGGTTCAAAATACACAATTTGCATTTAAAGATGTATGTATGTAGAAGGATGTGAAGGATGATTTAATTATGGTTGTGCCAATTATTTACAAAATTGCAAATAATAGAAAAACATGAAATTGGATAATTATGTTGCAATTTAAAACAAATTTGTTAAAAAATATAACTAAACACCAAAATTAACTACATCTAAATATATATTTTTAATAATTTGAATCTAAACTTATAATTTATTTCGAATCCTCATTTTTCAACACTTAAATGTATAAACATTATTCAAGATGTCGAAGCTTAGGTCTTAATTCGTTTATTTTGTAAACAGATTGAAACATAACAAGATCCAATAAACTGATTATAAATCGCATTATGTTATGAAATAATACAATGTCGCAATGCCAGTAGACCATGTATATTAAAGTTCACGGGCATAACAAATTATTAAGCAATATTACACTGGTCAACTGTTAGCACCTACTCATTGTCGAGCATATGTTAGTGTTTGCGCCGATTCTATTGTTTGTTGCAGAGGAATTTGATTGGAAATTGGCAACAATGTAGAGATCATGATGAATTATATGTGGTGTGTGAAAGAATGGTGTTAACATGATCTGTTTATTTAGTTATAGCGTTAATTTTTGTTTCTTTTTGAAACACATGGTATGAGAGATTTTTTTAATTTAATTTTTCTTGTATGCTTCTCCAACGCATTGCATAGTGTCTGAGAAAGAAATGACGCCAGTTTTACATTTGAATAATTTAAATTTCATTTTAAAACTGTGTGTACTTTTGAATTGAATATTAAATGTTGGTACATTCATTCCAACTTATATGTGAAATATATTCGTTTCATATATTCTAAGAAAGTAACTAACGGAAACCTTACTTTGGCCGAATTCAATCAGTAAAACGATATATTATCGGAGAGGTCATTAGACAAATTTCCCAACTAGAAAGAAACTCTAGAAGTCAACATAAATTAACAAACCTGAGAAACTCGTACAAGCAACTAGCCATGATACACAAAGTTATAATTGTTATTATAGAATTGGAGTTTTTCGTTGCCTAATTTGAGAATTATTTAAATTTTATTGTTAATTTGAATGAATTAAATAGCAATTAATTAAATAGCAACGCGTAATGATTTTAACTATCTTCAGGCACTTTTCATTGTGAACAGACAAACAGGATAAGAACGTCACCACATCATCGTTAATAATAACTCCGCTTATTTAGTTTTTGATCTGATGCATCAAAAATAACACATAACAAAAATATACAAGTTTTTCCCAAAATTTAATTTCTTACCGAAAAATTCGCAAACACAATAAATTTATAATGATTAATGCCTAACTGCTGAAAGCTTCATCAAATATTGACAAGGCGCCAGTTGTACGACAGTCTATGAACCTAACGCTTTCTCAAATTTAATGAAAAACAAATTGAATTTGTTATTCTTATTAAAATATTAATATTTGGTGTATGCAATAGAATCTCAAAATAGACAAATGATATTATGAAACATTTCTGTATATGGTGAGTCAGTATGTTGAATAGAATCCTAATTTACATTTGGAATTTTAAGAAGCACTTTATAATAAATATGAATGAATAGACGCGTGTGTATTTGAATGAATGAATTCAAATTTCAAGCTGAATGTTGTACCTGTCGTTGTTAATCAGGGCTTGTGTCACCTTACCAAACTAGAGAAACTACTAAAACTTTACTAACAAGTTCTAGTGTATAGTGGCACAGTAGCCCAAACCAAATAGAAACGATAAACACAAAACATTCTATTCAATAGTCACTAACGGTATATTTATACAGCGATGGTGTTGTATATGACAAAATAAATAATAGCTGTATTCTAGGAGTGCTCCAACCGAAAGAGTAATGGAATTTTATTATAACCTATCAATTATTTAACAACTTTTTACGTTATTTAATAAATATTTTAAACATTTTCAATCACAACTGAAAAGGAAATTAAGAAAAGAAGTATTAATTAAATTATAATTAGTATTCATTAGAAAAACACTCATACACAAAATATGTGATTTTCAAATAAGGATCATTCCCACGTACATACATATATACGTCTTATACAATATGCCACCGCATCGTAATTATAAATATATGTTTCATATGGTATATTTGCATTTATAATACAACCTGAATAAAAATTTTGTATTATAAAAACATTGTTTACAAACAACGTCAGATCAGCTGTTACGAAAGGTCACTTAAACCTACGTTTTTTACAATTAGGTGAAAAAAATCGCGACAGGTCAACCTTCGCGAAAACGAAATGTAGTCCCATTTCATATTACACAATTATGTCAACGTCTACTTTTGATAATTATGGTACATTTGTTCGAGCTATTTGTAAAAATAATCTTTGAAGTTAGGGCAGCGGATAAGCATCCATATTTATTACGTTTGAAAAATGAAATGAAAGATGATATTATTTATAAACCACTATTCCTTTTAATATTCGTAAATTTACATACAAAATGGCGTTGTTTTATGTTAACACAATACATCATGCTTTTAAGATAAGATTACTGTTTGTATTTGCCATTAAAAAAAAATGTACGCCTTTTACAAGAATTCTTAACGTTTACGTGAAATATTTACGGTGTAGCCCATAAATTACAGTGTACGAAAAAAAAAATTAAACATGGAATAACAGTTAATATCAACTAATTATTTTCATTTTATTACAAGTTTTATTGTTTATATACTTATAGTATACAGAACGTAGTTAAAATTTGTTTGACATTTGATATTGTTTTGTGAATTCAAATGCAAATATTTATGCCTTGATTATGCTTTTTATTAACTACGTTATTCGTTGAATTTGTGAGTCAATGCGAATATAATTTATCATAACGTAAAAAAACAATAATTTTTTTAAAAATTATTAACTGCATTGTTTGTTTAGTTTTTGAAAAAGCACGTAGAGAAAAATAAATGATTACATATTTGAATAGCCGTATTTCTTTCAACTATTTTTATACTAAATAGAAATAAAAATTTCAGCCACATGTGCTGGGTATGTGTTATATTTTGCTCTATAAGACCTATATATGATTGGCTGGATTTTAGGAAGTAATCAGTTTATGAAATGACTTAAAATCATGATAAATTCTGCATTTAGGATACTAAATGTACTTGTACTATAATACTGCATAATTATAGTTCTCAGGTGAAAATTCACATTAAAATATATTTTTACGATATATTACATGTTTAGTTATTATATTAATTGCAACTAATTCTTTAATAAAAAGAAATATATTGCTTCGTAAGTTGATTTAAATATTTTCTTTTAAAAATAAAATTAGAAATTATAGTAAAAGTCAAATAAAAGCATTGAAAATAATATTATTTTATTTAAATGCACTAATGGAACTGTTAAATGTCAGGCAAATATAAATATAGGTAATATTTTTCTTAATTACCTACATATATGCTATAATTATACTAATGGAATAATCATAGAAAAACTAGTTGAATATATTTCCCGCTGTTACTTAATAACTAATACATTTCTTACAGTTGTTTCTTGTTACTTTGGCTTACTTCTTACTTATGTTTCTATATTTAACTAAAAAACAATTATCAATAATTAGGATAGATGGGAAATCAATTAAATATATCGAATTATTCTTTTGCCAATAATAGAGCTTAAAATAAAATAATATTCTCTAGCAAATCAATTTTCTCATACCATCTGCTGAATATGATCTGATATTTATTCTGTTAATCTTCAGCTAACTTCAGTCTCTCCTAAACTCACGTCCCAGTTAGAGAACAAAGAAAATTTGCATGACTGTTTGGCTGCATATTTATTCTTCTTTCATACTTATATATGTAAATTCTGATAAACTATGACCTTGACAAAGAACAGAAGCTATGTTGAAAGTATATAATTTTCGCTGGTCGCATTTAATTTTTTCAATTCCGTACTAGATACTATTTAGATTTTTCACACTCCGCATAGCGAATATTCAATTGAGCGTTAAATTCGATTATTTAACAACGATTACTCTAAATCATAGGTGGCAACATAATGATTTATTTTATTATTATCGTAGCAGGCACGTGAGAAATAAATATTGAAATGTCTTAACTTTGCCATGTGTAGAAATAACACAGCTTATAAGAATTACCTACGTGACGTAATCGAAAACCAATTTGTAAACCAGTGGTTATGAAACAATGGCTAAACGTGAGTAGGATTTAAATTGTATAACGGTTTGCGTGTGTCTTCGGTATATTAGGATTCTTGAAATTGAATTATAACTGTTTCAAAATTATAACAAAAAAAAATGTTTTATACATTTTTTCCTAAATCTTCTGACTTGTATTAATTTTAATCTATATTTTTAATTTAAGTAACATTTTTTAGTATAAGTAATATTGAAATTCGCAACAAAGTCAGTTTTAATGAAATTACTAGTTAACACTTAAAATTTATATAATTTCGTGTAATATATACAACAGTGTGAACCATCTGATATTGAACCTTGATTTTAAATTGTATCCAGACGAAAAAAATACAACCATAACAAACTAAATTGAGTTAACTTGCGAAAATATATGCAAACACATTTTAGTCCTTGAATTTTAAACATATTCAGAAGAAAAAAAAACAACCAAACATTGACCCAGTACATTACACTCTTCGTTCTCATTAAAACAGTGTTTTAAAAGTGAAAACAGCTCTGCGTATCGTCTCGTATAAGTTAACACATCTGTTAAAACAATTTGCATTTGAAATGACAATAACTTGCAATCATCGTAAAGTAGGCACTGACTTAATAATAATAATAACAATAATATGCTGCTCATCTTACTGTGGCTGGCGGAGATACAATTGGATTTTTATAATTACAATTGTCACTTTCCATTAGATCAAATTATGTCGTATAGCAGATCGTTAAGGGTTAAAAGGCTGATAGGCAGACGGGAATATATATGACAAATAAATTGACAAGATAAGTGAGAACATGTTTAATGCATTATGATGTATAATAATCGTTATTTTATATTATTCTGAACGTTGTTTTACGATGTTTTATTTTCGTTTTTTTTTCCAAATTTAGTAACTTGAATTTTCAGTTTGTTAGAAAAAACTAAAAGATTGTATAATTATTTTAATTTAACCTTCTTCTAATGTATTTAAAGAAATTTGTAAAAGTAAATAAATTGCAATACAAAATCAGGTTATTTGGAATAAAAATGTTGCAGATATAATATAGTTGAATATGACAACTACAAGCATTGCTATATAAAACCTCTTGGAATAGGAAATTACATGTAGACGATAATTTTCTGCTAATAACTTGGTTAACGGTAAATTGGCGATGTCTCTATCAGTTTCTTGTTTAAATCTTTTACAGTAATCAGCTATTTAAAGTCCAGACAATTTACTGTATAAACATTTTCAAAAACGTGAGAGTTACAAGACTTCCTAACAATTTCACACATTATTGTTTTGAAAATTAGAACGACAGGAAGATAGGCCTACAACAATTATTTGATCGTAAGGTCATAGCAATTTGTTAGTTTATTTTTTATTTTAAAACAGCCTCTGACTATTGATACTTCTAAATTCTTTATTTAACTAATATGAACTATCTTATTTGTTGAATTGTTAAATGGTTGATAAATACTAAAAATAATGTTTAATTTTTACGAAATGTTTACAGATGTATTATCTATTAAGTGTTATATTTATTTAGCACATGCATATTTGAATTTTTAATAAATCTATTCAGGATATAGTTAATTAAATATTTGCTAAATTATACTATACAAACACTATACTAATATACTTTTTATAAAAGTTGCGTGAGTATTGTCTGGGTTAAACACGAAAATCAATTTATAAAAAACATATAAATTTAATCTTGAAAAGTTGCATTTATATATTTATATATTTTTTAAAAATCCAATAACAATCTAGGTCTTAATTTATCAACTGATGTACTAAGTTTTTTCTATTTAAATGTGTTTCATGTATCTTGTTAAAATAAAAAAATAGTTTACGACCGTAGAGCGCCGGAGACTGCAGTATCACAGTATCGAATCTGCAGAAGCTATTCAGAACGTTCTGCAACTTTTTTCTGTGATAATCTGTTTATCAGAGTACCTAAAAATAGACCATGCACAATACTTCGTTATAGCGAATACAGTAGTGCCTTTTTCACAAATCTATCTTGTTAAACCCGACTCATGCATACATATGTGTATAGTAATTGACTACTCCACCCACATGTAACGACCAACTACGCATTTGAAAATCCTTTTCTTATATGAGTTGTGTCTGAACCAAACAAACTGTTCGTTTCCGTGTGTGTTCATTGCACTAACATTCTGCATGATAAGATAGCGCAGCCAGCAAAGAGTGTGGTTTAATTTTTATTTATTTTTAAAAGCCACTTCTAAATTTATTTATATCTACACTTGTATGTCTTCTAGTAACAGATGGTTCAGAATTTAGGGTAGTTTTTGGAACACCAAAGACGTTAAATGGACTTAAAATTCGGTTAGGTGTACAAAATTAAAAACATATTGTTTTTTTACTAGTTTAGGTATTTTACCAACTGTAAAAACTTGTATTTACATCACTGAAAATTCTGATTTATATCAAGCATTTTAGTTATAGGTATTTTTGGATATAAACATGAGGGTTCATTCACCCAGTTTGTCAAATAATAATATTTACTTCACGTACGTCAAAAGGAACATGCACGTAAAGGGTCAAGTCAAAACAAAAACCAGACCAAAGATATGTTTCAATTTTATTTTTATATAGTGCATTGAACTTCGCTACCCTTGAAACACTGATATGTATCATGACTGCCAAAATTCTAACTTATATTATTAGTAAAAGAACATTGATTCTAATTTTGTTATTGGTTATAAAAAACTTCTTTATTCTCAAATTCTTAATTATATATGACATTGGCATCTCCGATTACAAACAAAAATTATGTTGTAATACACTGATAACATACAACTATAAAATATATAATAATAAAGCCAAAAAGTGAAAAGTATCTATATGATCAAAGTAATTTGTTGTTACAAAACTGTTATTATTGCTATTTATAATTATTCAGGTTATAGTTCAAAGTACCACTTAACTTTATCTTATCGTTCTACTAATTTTACACTACCGCCTTTTAAAATGCATACTAAAATATACCAGCCCGTTGCACAAAGCTCAAAAAAGGTTACGCTTATGCCCGTGAAATCTGCATAATATTATATTCAATTTTTCTATTTTCTGCAGCGTGTGCTAAATTTAACACCGTGCTAAATTTAGTGCTGCACTTGCTACAACCTGATTTACACTCAACGAATACGACTTTCCCTTTCGTTTACATGTCAATCTTTTTTGGTTTTCTTCTAACAACTGAGATTGAGTAACAGAAAAGAATGTTTTATACTTATCTAGTTCGTGGAACAATAAAATTGTCACAGCAATTAAATTTATTAGTGTTTTATTGAGTGATTTTGTAATTTCCTAAAGCCTGACTCACAATGCACAAAAGAATTCTTGAATGAATTTTGTAATTGCATTTTTATTATAATAATGAGTGAAGCAACTATTTTATTATTTATATTTTAAAACAAATTATTTGAAATGTTTTTGTTTTATTTGAAAACGATTTACAAATAGTTTTCTTAAATGTATTATTACTCTTCATTATTAATTTAATTTTAAAATGGAGCATTGTTACATGCGGTATAATAAATGTTGGGTATGCAATCAGCAGTACCGTGAATGAAGAGATTTAAAAAATATATATAACTTTGTTGAGTGTTAATTTAAAAAATAAAATATGGATAAAAAAATATAAGATTTAAAAGTTGAACGATTTGTAATAATAAACCTAATCTATCTTAATTTAGAACATAAAATGAACTAAATATGATTTGTGGTAAATACATTAGCATTTATTTGGTTGAAATATTATACCGAATTTACATAAGTAGTTTTAAGTTGCTTGCGCCATCGGACAAATATTCCGCTTTGAAAGCGATTTATCTTGGTCACCCAGGTGTAACCGAGGATTTGAGGCTTAAATAGCTCCAGTTGAGTCATCATGTGGTCGCTAAATAACTGGCTAAAATGTATTGCTGTCTATTTGTATAGTGTCCAATTTTTCTATACATTTGTATAGCCAGAGTTAAACTTAGATTTTGAAAGCTTTTATTTGTTGAAAATTGTATTAAGCATATTTATCTTAAAGAATTTAGACGAAAATATAACTAATCCTGCTTTCTAAAAGACAAACTGTTAAAATAAAAATCTGTAGATACTTTTCAAAGGAATAACCACGTAGCCAAGCTTGAACAAATCATAAATTATGGTTAAAAATTCATTCTTAAATTCAAATAATCCACAAGTAACAAAGTTGCAAAATTCAAATTTTAAGCGAACTAACAGTGCAATTAAAATGCTGGATACAAAAAAAAACTACTACTGTTCTTTGGTCGTAATAAGGCAGATTTTCCATATTGAGTATCAAATTCGCATAAATAAATATTTGTATAGCTGTAATCATCTTCTAATAACAATTTTCTTATATTCTTCAATTTGAATTATATATTTGCAAATCCAGTCACCTATACCTATGATGCACATGCATACCAAATTAAAGTGATGTTTGATTGTCTCTTCTAACGGTTTTATTTTACGTGTAACAGTTTTGTAATACCAGGGTGACCAATATATTAGCGCAAATTTCTTCTAGATTCCGTTACTCACATAAATTAAACAATTTGCAATTACAATAAATGTTCTACGAATATTGCCTCAATTTTTACTTTTAAATCTAACAATTTTAGATTCTATGCTTATACATTCTATCATCTTACCCTGCAATTTCCTCCACGAAATTTAAATGAGGTGACAAACACTATTTAGATACTTTTGTGAATAGATTACGATAAAGATTCCATTAAAATTTCCATAAACGCTACTATTTTCATATAAACTTATTTAATTGAAACGGGCACATCCAATATATAAATTCTTGATATCAATTATCGATTTGTTATTATTATATAATTATTTATTTTATTAACCTAATTATAAAATAAGTATTGCTACATTGTCTCGATGGGTACACACTTTATGTTTTATCATTTCTAATCTATATCTATTTTATCTAAAAATGAATTTTATTGATCTAAAAATATATATTTTATTTAGCATGCATTGGTGTTAAATAATTATTTAGAAAATGTTGAAAGAAACTTGAAAATGGATATAGATTTGAAAATAAAGAAGAAACCATAAATTGTATAGCTAAGACGTAAAAACTGACAATAGAACCCTTTTTCTTGCTTTTTTAATTTTGTGTAAAAACGAAATCGGTTGAATAATAATTAACTTGTACTAGAAAATGAAACGAAATAAGTAGTATTCTCGTCCTGCACTAAGAGTAAAGACACAGTACAGAGTGCTGTAAGAATATATATATATATATAAAAAAAAAAACAAATACAAAAGAACACATGCGTTATTCCGTATTAGGCGAAGACTGGGTTCGGGTTCGAAGCTATATACACTCGCGGTTCAAAGTACTTTGGGACAAGAACCAACGAGAACACAACATTCCCATCAGAGATCAACCAACGGCGACACGGCGGTGAACACTGCTGTTCAGTTGTTGTCACCCATACAAAAGGTATTGTACCATACATACAAACCATATGGCGTTTATTTGGAGCACTAACCATTACCGAACCGAGCCCAGTCTATTCGATTTTTAATCAGGCTCAATGTTGCTGTTCACTAATGTTGCTTTTGAAATATTTTGGCTCACATAGTGAACAGACTTATTTAGTCCGAATTACTTCTATTGGATCAGTTATGATGAAAAATGTATACCAATTCTTACTCATATGTGAACAACGAAATACATATCTACTTGGACCCTCTCTCAATAGATGTTAAATCGACTGCTACATTATGAATATAACGAAATTGCACAAATGAAAATGTATAGGTCTACTTATAGGGGTTGAATTTAATTATGAATGAGCTAATTTAACTTATGTAAGTGGAAAACTTATATTTATACGTATAACAAGTTACCAGATATGCGTGGAATATTCGGTGTTTCAACCACCCTTGTCCTGAGGGATATAAAGCTATTGTTATTTATATCCTCTGAAATTCTGTCGTAGAAAATTATAGTATTTAAACTAAACCAGAACAGCCAACACATCACTATAAAATGTAAACATCTTTATCTTAAATGCAACGATTGCATCATGAAAAATCTTAGAAAAAAATTATATCGAAATATTAAATAAAAATATTTTGAATGACAAACTTGATTGTAAAATCTCAATAAAAACACAAATTTTATTCTTATACACTGACCGCTTAAAAACCATTTATATACCGCATTTAAATTCCATTGTATAACCATGTGCATCCATGTCATATGTAAATAAAAATAATTAAATCACCCACACTTTTCTAGATCGAAATTTATAGGTACCTAGATAACAAGACGTAGGTATAATAATTCTAGATAATAGATATCTGTTTAGAATGCAAGCTGGACCATGACATAGTTTTCACAAGAATTTATAATCATTTCCGTAAATATTTGATACAGTTTAATTGATGATGTGTTCCTGTAAATCAATCCAGATCGCTGACAGCAGTTAATAATTAGATGTTAATTAAGAACAAGTTTTATGGTAATTAATTAATTCATTGAAGGTTGAATTTATGTATTTATAATTAAAATATAATGTTGATTTTATTACATTAAATACGGAAAATTACAGAAAATTTAATTTTACTTTTCAATCATTGATCTCACATTTGTGACTAATCTTATGAGTAACATATGAAAGTCTTTTAGAAGTGTAATGTGCCCATGTGGAAATATTTTATATAAATACTGCTCAATATCTCATAAATCGGATTTGTGACTTCTCGAAAAAAAAAAGTATTAAAATACATTTTTAGATTTTATGTCCAGCGTAAAGAATCCCCAAAGGGAAATATTTACGTTAAAAGTATATGTTTGTATGCTGCACTAAACAAAATCTGATTGGTTACGAACGAGAATAACCACACCCAAATGGTTCTTTTTACGGTTCATTAACAACCCCGGTAAACGTTTTCGTGTGCACTTATATATATATATATATACAAAAATACTAAACTTTTTATTGTGATTCTATGAAAAGTAAGTATGAATATACTCAGTCGCTTGTCTCTCGTATTGCAGAACAAATTGCTTGTGGGAGCTATAAACAGATCAATAACGGCGTTTGTGGTAATTCTTTGCGGATGCCGAAGACTGATATTTCCGCGCTGAGAAAATTATAACTTTATAGACTATACGATATGAAAGTTATGGGCAAATGCGAGTATTGTTATCGAATAAAACTGTAGGGTATAAGTCGAAATAGGTGTGTCAATCATAGATTCCTTCTAATGATTGAGAAATTAGAAGTGATCGTGTTTCTTTTGAACTATAAAATGCATATTGATTATAATCTGTGTTTCGTTATTATATTAAAAATAATATATATATATATATGTATAATGCATATAGTATGGTTTCAAATAACTTTACTCAGATTTGCTCATTAGTGTGAAAATTGATAATTTGATAAATTCTATTAGAATTTTGGTATACAAACTGAGCTATTCTAATTCTATTGATGAATAAACCATTTTTCCATTCAACACAATAGAATCCTCATTAGTTTTTTGAATTTTTTATATTTTCTCATTACTACTGAAACAAGATATGTTGTCACCTTTAAGGGCGCAACTCATCAGTATAGAATAAACAATCGTTAAACAAGTTCAAGTATCCAAGCAAATACGAGCATTCAACCCTTCCTTTGTTTCGGCAACAGCATTGCACAGGCGTCACACTTCAAAAATTCACCTTCATCAAGTGGGACCAAGCCTGTCACATATATTCCTTGTATGATGTTGTCTGAGACGAAACACAGGCGTGCCTTGCCTTATACCCTCTTTCCTCTCTTCTACAATTCACGTATGTTGGAAGATATTTAACTAGCGACTTGTAGCTTGCGATTGCGATAATTTCAAGTATCACGTCGCGTTTTTATCATAAATTATTTGTAATATTCTTTTCTGTTGGTGCAACTTATAGCCCAGCCAGCGACAGACCTCACACAGGCCACTAAAACTAATTCATAGTAGTGTTTTTTTATTATTCATGCTCTCGTAAAATACTTCATGAATGAATGACTACGATGCGTAGGTTTTTCTTTTTATATAGTGTCTAGCTAGCTGGTCAATTGAAACTAAAAAAATCTAGCTCAAGTGCAAAAATAAGTTAAAGAGCTAAATACATGTTCACTTAGATACTAATAACATATAGGGCGTTATTTCATATTCCGTTAAAGTGGAGTGCAAACACTCAAAATTACTAAACAACATAATTATTATTATAGTTATATAGATACAGAAGTTTTATCAAGCACAATTTGAAGTAAGAAAAACGTTATTGCAGGAAAACATATTTATAAAATAACTTCATTAAGGACCTATATTATTTTGAATCGTTAAAAATGTGCAAATGCTTATAGTAAAAATATGATTTTCTTAATATTTTTAATTTAAATTCTAAAATATTTTCAATTTATTCTTAATGTCTTGTAAATCAAATGAAGCATAATTCCTACGATCAAAACAAACATTTGAAAATGTGTGAATCATTGACCATGAATGAAACAGATAAAAAGACCAAATTACTATTTAAGTTCAGATATATCATATTTTTTGAGACAAAAAAATATTACGAAATATTGCTAAGTCAATCATATTTATACAGCTGTCAATTCGAAGTATTTTTTTGTGTGTGTGAACACTATTGATAATAAATTACAATTTACATTTATCTATTCTTGGAAGATCCATCGAATTTGTTTATTATTGGAAAGAATGTATAATAAAATTTCAATCAATTTGAATATAACGGTACTATTGTTAGACATAGAATCGATTTGTGACAGTTTCGTGTCATTGTGGCGCGACCTTATAGAAACGGAAATTGATTAAAAAAAAACAAAAACGGAATAACGAATTAGGCTTCGAAATTTGCAATAATTGGAATCAATCAACTGTTTGATTTGGGATTTCTTTTATAAATTCTATAATTAAAAGCTGATTTTATTATGATTAGCAAAGTATTAAAATGATGGATTATATTTGTGATTAAATTAACGACTATATATTTTTTATATTATAGACTTGTTTTTATTCAAATTAATATTTATGTACGTATCTTATAACGGGCTGAAGGACCGTCATAACTGCGTTTAACTGATTACAGAACTTTCAAAACTAAAAATAACTGTCGTGAAAAAAACTTTTATTATATAGAATTTATTTAAATTTTAAGAAACCATTATTATTTGAAATGAAGTATAATTTAATATAAGTATTTGTATCTATACAGTTATCCTAATTTTTTAAGTAATATCTATATTTAGTAAATTAACAGTTCAATAAATAAATTTATATGTATTTTCATACATACTTTTTCTAATAAAAGTACCATTAAATTTCACTTTTAAATCTATCTGTATGCAACTATAGCTAAAAATAGCATTGAAATTGTGTGCCTGTTCGTAAATATTACGACATGCTATCTTTGTTATAGGTCGCAACGATGCAGCTATGCAATCGTACAATGTTCTCATTTTCTTTCCAATTCATAATAATATAAATAGTTAAACTGCTAGTAATAATAATCATCCAAACATAACTAGTATTATTGCATACTACTGTCATGTGATTTATTTGAAAAGATTTAAAATTTTATTGCTTATTAAGTTTATTGAGATATGAATCATCGTATGAGATGTTTTGATTTATGTTTTGTACTGACCATGACTTGCTAGCTGAACATTAAAAATAAAAAATGTAAAAATAAATAAATAAAAGAGAATAAGGAAATAAAAATTGTATTTAAAATTAAATGAACATACGATGTATGCAAAATAGCTGAATACTTTGTTATCAGTACAAATATTTAAAAAAATATATATCATTAAGTAAATTTAAGATGTTATCTTTTCTGTTATAGTACAGAATTAAAATAAATTATAATTTAAAGATGAGATTACAATACATGTTTCTAAACATGTACAGGAATATATTTTCAATGCGAAATATATGTTTAGACCGCAAGCTAACAATTTCTTCCTCTATAGTAAAGTTTAAACATATTATAAGATAAAACTGCTTGACTTTTGGTTTTTGGTCGGAGGTGGTCAGTTGATAGTGTTTGATGTGTACTGTGATAAATTTTTAATAATATGACTCGTATAGAATGTAATTTTCATGAATATGACTCTTGTGGTTGTGTGAGTGTTGCTATTATATGGATATATATATATAATATGAGTACTTTGAGATGATGGGGCCTAATAATTTAAAATCCATCGTTGCTCGTATCAATCATGATTGTGTGGTGCGGCATCACACTTAAATATGAGGCCCTCCAGCAACTCTCGCGCCGCCGTCACGGCTAGACTCATAAGAAACATTCACTGCATTCAACAATCCAACGATATAGCTTATAGAGAGACGATTTCACATTAGTCTACACTGGACTGGTGCACAAGTGTATGTATGTATGTATGTATGTATGAATGTATGTATATGCGTATATGACGAACGTATGTTGTGTACAAACATCAGCCCTGCACATGGATACGTCTCTCAAAACTACACCGGATGTTGTAGTGTATGGCATTCTACTTCCCTTCCCCGTGCACTGCGAGATTGTTCCCTTGTAATCAGAAACCCTCCTTCTATATGGTGTGAGGACGATGCACTCTCATATGCTGTTTTTACTACCGAAAACAGTTATTAAGTTTTATGATGTTTAGCTGAGGGCTAGGGTGCTGATCTACCCTAGTTTCATGCTATGTCTATGATTATTTACGTATCGCATCAGAGGATTATAAAATGTTGGAAAATAGAATAGTTAGTCTTATCGAAATACGAATATGTTCACTGATTCATTATACAAACATCTTTTATGACTCCCTTCCAAAAATTATCTTATTTGGGATTAAAGCATTTGAAAATCCAACATGTAATAAGTAACCATAAATATTTGATAATAAATTTTCTAAATTATAAATGTACTATTACACTTGAACATGGTTTAGAAATAAACCATTAGGTATCTTAGTTATTTACATTAATCGAAAACGTTGTTGAATATATTCACACGTAAACAACGAACATATTACTGTCGATATTTATTAATGATATAAACAATCACCTTCACATATCAAGAAACAAATATGACTAATAATGTATGTAATCTTTCACAAATGCTTCGAGCAAAACTTTCGTTAGTATTCACAAAGCATGCATTACTTAAAGATTAACAAGATAATAAGCTTTATGTACCATTTATTATTAGATGCATGCTAGGCAACTCTTTCTTTTAAGAACATTTTCAGAGGAAATTCTGTTTAACGTCCATTATTGTTTTAGTGTTTTTTGCTCGTTTGCTTCATTATCGTAAATAGCCTAAGATGACAGTTGCTTTTCTCGCTTTCTAAAAAGAATTTTTATTTTTAACCCTTATTACATTTTTACTCGAGCTCAAGAAAAAATTCAAGGACAGTTTTTATTCACACCTATTTCTATCTTAAGTTTACCACTAGATTTCTTACTTACCAAGCTGACGAAGGATACTATCGTAACGTATAAAATTAATAGTCAATAAAATACCTTATTTCGATTTTATAAATATCAATAAATAGCATCATTTACAGCAATTGCCTACTGGGTACTAAGGAATATTATTTACATTCTATGATTGAACAGATCAAGCTATAAATCCGTTTTAAAATAAACCACTTTATAGACTTATTTTACTGTGCAATTGTTGTAAAAAAATTGAGCTGCAAATTTGGAGTAGCATTATAATTATTCATACTTATAACTCAAATTTTAAAAAAATTGTAATCAAATTATAATAGTAATAACCGTAATTTTAGGAATCATATCCTGACATTGTATATTATGTCAATTATTTTAAACAATATACATTTTTGTTTTGTTATAAATGATGAGTAAATTTTCAAGGTTTATAATTTTATAACAATTTATTCTATAATTAATTCTAACGTCATTTTGTAGATGTTATTATGATTTCATAAATTCAATCTTAAATTACATAGGTGCCGTTTTTAAATGGCGTAGAGGAAATCGCAATTTCAGAAAGTAAAAAATCAGATATAGTCTCAAAACTATGTTGTAAATTACAACAAATGAAATCTTAGAAAAATTAATTAATGTGGTACATTCACTATTTCGTGAATTTTATAAATAAATAAAAACCAGTAATCCCTTTTTGTTAGTTTCACTTTTAAACCAGCAATAAAATTATATAACTCGAAAATCAAGATGCGAAATTTTGTTTCAACTTCATTAAAAATGTAATACGTCTTGTACTTAATCTTAAGATTAACCAATTGGATTTTGTTTTCAATTTTAAACAAGAACAAGTACAAAAAAAAGTGTGTCACATATTTGTGCAAGTAGAGTGCAAAAAAAACCTCAAAGAAAAGAAAGTAAATATTTCACTTAATTATAATCATGTTTCATTTGGGTTACAAAAGCAGCATCGCATGTTATTATATTACATATCATCAACATACAGGTATAATAAATTTTTGAATCTGTCAGTGAATCCTACTCAATGCAATATACTTTGATACATGAGGATAATTTATGCAATTCTATAGTTTATTCCTCAATATTTTCGCAGTTCAGAAATAGATTACAGTTGTATTGATTATAGTTATATTGATTTGCACGAAAGACTATGTCAGTTATTTCATAATTTTTGTTTAAGAAGCATACATAGGATTTTCTAATTTTAACGATTTTGAATTAGTTTTTGGTAAAGAATACCCCTATAATATATGTATATAATAATTGTATATTAAAATAGCATTTATTTAAAATGCATCTATGGTTAATTTTACTGGTAAATTTGTTTCATACATTTATTTAAAATAATGTGGCTGTCACTATATTTTTTAAATAACTCCATTGTTTTTTGATACTTCAAGAAAATACTTCTCCTAATATAAGCAACCAAGTATACACTAATGATTTGTACTAAACTATTTTCAATGATTTTTTTTTTTCAAATATTAATATAAAATGTATAGCACATATTAGTGCAACCCCAGTTTTTACGCTAAATTTATTCGATTCTAAAAAAAGTGAACGAGGATCTATTATAATAAAATACTTTGTCGTATGCGGTAGAGTGTAATTGCAAAACTAAAGTGGAATTAACTGTAAGAGAAAAGGGACTTATGCAAACCTACCTATGATACTTGTTACTCTCATTTTCGAAATGTTTGCACGAGTAAGCTTATAAGAAACCAGAAGGAGATGAAAGATGGCGACGAATTTAGCGTCATGCGGCGACACTGGTAAGAGTATGAACTAGCAAATGGCGCCAAGGCTGTCGCAAGTGCATATGGAGGTCAATGTATCCACACTCGGTGTTGTTGCTAATAAATGCAATGCTCTATTATATTAGATCCATCGGCTTGAGTTTATAATCTTGAAGACTACTCATAGACTATTTTCCTATCTCATAGGACTCGATTTAATTAGATAATTTTGTAATTACTAGTAATAAGAAAGTTTTAAAAAAATACTCTGAAATGTCTTATCAATATTACTTCCCTATTGCAGTTAATATGACGTAAATGAGAATTGGTTTTATTGACCGCAAAATGATATATAATTTCTATATTTACTTTAGATAATAATAAATAAATATTTAGATTAATTCATTCTCTTGTGATAATGTCATCAGAACTCTGATTATTCAAAGAGATTTAGGCCCAAAATTTCAGTCACTAGTTATTGTTTATGTTAACAAAATTAATTGTATGGATTTTTGTAACGGAAGTTAAAATACTCAAAAATTGAAAACAGTATTAACCCAGACTTTATTATTGATATTGATACTACTCAGTATTTCTAAAACGAGTTGACTTACAAGAAAATGTTACGTATGTTATAATAAAATATTTTACTGACTGTAGAAGTTGGCACATTGAGTATTCGTTATCTTTAAAAAAACATAATAATAAATATAAAAACTTAAAATTCTCTTATTTCGTTTACTAATATTATTTCGAAAAATAATACATCTTTGAATTTCGAAAATTAGTTGAATTTAAATGAATCATATAGTATGTATGTATCAAAACACAATACGAATGTGTGTTTTATCTAGTAATAAATTTTTATTGCTATTTGATTATAATTTAATTTGTAACCTAGATATATTTTATATTGTTCGGTTATAAAATATGTGATAACATCAATAAATAATAATTAACTTTTAATTAAAATCAAAGCATTTTCAATTATATTGGAGGCGGAGTTATCGTTTATATCGAATAAGAATTTATAATAAATTATGCAATGCAGTTAAAATTGTATTATGATGGTTTTGGTTAAACTAAATGTGAAATACAATAAAATCATATTTAGTTTGACGGTGCTTCTACTTTCAGCTACTTTTAAATAATTATTTGCATGGATTTGATTTAAATGTACTTTTATAATTCTTTGAACACGGGTGTAAGATAACCAAATGCAATATCATATTTAAAAACACATCTGTAGTATATTTTAAATAGCTTACTTAATTGGAGCGACGTTTTATTACTTGCAATATCCCTATGTGTTTTTAAATTTGCTTACTGAATGAGATCTGTTAAAAACTGGTTCATATATTAATTAAAATGACCTTTACTTAAAAAACTACGAAACTTTTCTAGGCCAGTTGTAAGGACAAGCGAACACACCTTCCTAGGTGAGGATATTGACTACGCACGAGCCAATTCTTTGAATTCCCAATTGGTGATCAGTGATCACACTTAGGACATGTTTAAAATATTTTACGATGGTATTTCGCGTAGCTCATTATGCTTATGACTCATGTCCAATGTCAAATGACTAACCGGTTACAATCTTAAGAGAAGACGTTCCATACAGTCTTTCATTCAACACACATTTTTCTTTGGTTTGGACGTGTGTTTGTTTGTCTCTTCCATTAGAAAACAAGTGTTCAAAGTTTTAGTACAAATATGAAGTGCAACATTTTTTAAAACTGTATTATTGTGGAAGTTTGTTTGGAAATGTTTTGAAAAGAAGTGATTTTATAAAGAAAATTTTTATTATCTAACTGGCATGATGGCGAAATGTTATACAAATGGTATGTTGGGTCAAATTTGACCTAGTATTTTTTTAAATTATATATACTCAAGGAATTTTAATATTAGATAAAAATAAAAAATAAATAGATTCGGCTCTCTTTATTTATTTTAAGTACAGATATAAAAATGATATATTCGTGAAGAAAATTTATTGAGACAGTAGTAAAATTGTATAATAAGATACTCCAATTGAAGTACCTACATACATATTTTATAGAACAATTATGGCATTTGTTATTACAATGCTGTATTTCTCTCAATTGTAGCTTATGTAATACAATATTTTGTTTTATTCCAGGTACAACAACAGATTTGATGCCAACTTTATTGGGAATGTACGATGCTTTATTTGACACCAACAAAACTATATCCCCCGATATAAATCCTAAAGCTCAACAATCCAAGCAAGTTATCGCAGTAAAGAAAACAAATAACTTCACAAATCTATCCCCAACTGTTCAAAAAATGTTGGCCAACATATCGGATCAAAATGAGCTTTTAGATAGCGGTGTAGAATCGCGAAAGTACAACCGTGCGTCGAAATATTTCGATGGTCAACAAAAGTGTAACAGCTACGCGAAATCACAGAAAATTCCTCAGTCAGACCAACGGAATAGTTTAATGTTTAGTCATCTTAACAAAAGTTCAGAGTGTTTAGCGACAATTTGTGATAATGTCACATCTAATGTGCAGAAAATGTTGTCAAATATACCCGATCAAGATTTAATTATTAGTTCAAATTGTTCGGAGAAGTTGAGTCAACACTCGGTGCTAACCAATAGTGACAATAATAAGTGTAACTATAGTCAATCGTTCTCGTACAGTTGTAATAATAAAATAGGAGATACCCACAAGTTACAACGTGGTAATAGTGATGTAAAAAGTGCATTTAAAATGTGTAATAATAAACAAAGTGACAATAATAGTATATGTGAAATTGAAATAACAAATGATTGTGATTGTGTGAATATTTTTGAATCTAGTGATAGTTTTGTTAAATTAGATAGACTTAATACAGTTACGCCATTATCGCCAAAATTAATATCGAAAAGGATTAACTATTTGCAGGTACATACTATATATTTATTTTTCTTTAAATATGTTTATTTTTAAGCTATATATACACAAATTCTTATTATTATCATGAACCGTTAATTAAATCTGGTTCTTCAGAATTTTAATTTGGTTAATATTATTATCTGTATTTTTTTGCCGCATAATGTTTTCTCAGAATTTATATATCATTACATTTTATTTATTATTAATTGCTGTATTTTATTTAGTAATTATTTGAATATTTGTTTTTACTTTCTTATACGAATGTATATAAGGAAGTATTGTAATCATGAAAAACAAAAATTGTTTGATAGGTAAACAATGGCACCCCTAACCAGCAAAATGAAAAAGAAGTTTCACGACCCGTTTCATTATCAAGTCTTGGTTCTTGCTCATCAAGTGGTTCAAGCGGCGCGAACCAACCTAGCTCAATGTATCTGGCATCTACGGAAAGTTTAGATAGTGATCCGGAGCCGAATGGTAGTCAAGGTAAGAAAGCTCAACATAACATTGATAAATATGTACATATATACTAACTGATAACATTTATATATCAAATAATATATACTGAATGCGTTCAGCACTATAAAGGAACAATAATGATCATTTTCATAATAGTATTGCGCTATTTAATATTTACACATAAAACATATTTACATAAATCTACTTAGTACGATAATAGTAATATTTTTAAATCAATATACGAGTATGTCTCAACTGGGAAATGCAAATAGTACATCATTGTATATTAAAAAATATTTAAAAATGTATATTTTAAATAATTATAATTCTTGTTTTTACTTCTCAATTACTTTGCTTGCACTCATACAATTTACAAATACTGTTATTATATTATATCTAATATAGCTTATTCTCTCACGGAGCCGTGGATATCAGAACAGTTTGCCTACACAATTACTAAATATTAATGATTTATTTCAGGCTCTGCAGACAGTGGGATCGCTGAAAATCCTGTAATGAGTCCAGAACAGAGGGTTTTGCAGGAAATACTGGACACAGAAAATGTTTACGTGACAGATTTGAAACAGGTTGTTGAAGTAAGTTACCAATTATAGCAACACTTTACAAGTGCAATAAATTTAATAACACAAACACATCTCAACTAACCTGTATTTTATTTTCAGTTTTTTTTTTTTTGTTTAATTATAACGAGATCTTTTAATGTAATGCTTCATTAAAATCGATACAATTTATCCGTAATTATATCTATTTATAACTCTCGTTGTCTAATTTTGCTTTGGTTTTGTTATAAAATAAATTTAAAGTACTTAATTAAAATAAGATTTGTTTTACTATAATATTAACTTAGTTTTAATTTAAAAAAATCGTATATACTTAAATTTCGCTACTGTTATAGTTCTAGTAAAGTATGTATTTATTTATTTAAATGATATGCATGTAAGGGTGATAATAATATGTTTTACTTATTTATTTATTTATTTATTTCAATTGCAGGGATACCTTCAACATTGGCGTCTAATGCCAGACTGCCCGTTAACAGAAAATTTACCAGATTTATTCAGTAACATTGAAGAAATTTACGAATTTAATAGGTAAATAATCGCACATAGTATGTGTATGTTGAACTTTTATAAAAATTATATTTCAACGCATCCAATTTTATTCTTTCATAGCAAGCACTAAAATATATTTGATTCAATTTATAGGAAATTTTTAGACGAGCTTTACGAATCTGGTAATGACCTAACTTTTGTCGCTAACGCATTCATACAAAACGATTCAGGCTTTCGGATCTATACTGAATATTGTACTCATTACCCGCGAATAATGGCCGTACTCACCGAGCTCACCCAAAATGTCTCAAAAGCTCAACTTATCCGAGAACAACAAATCGTCTTAGGACATGCGCTGCCACTAGGATCATATTTGCTCAAGCCTGTCCAGAGGATACTCAAATATCATTTATTATTACATGTAAGATAATTATTATTTAAAATAGTCACTCAATTATTATTTTGTATAAACCGAATCGATACTTTAAAAAAAATCTCTTTATAACAGTAAATATGATTTTCTGTAAATAATGATATTAAATTATAAGTTATAATTGATTCTCAGAGATTATCAAAACTGTGTGATCCGGCTCAACAAGAATCAATCGATATGGCATTACAAACGATGACCAGTATCGCCGGGCATATCAACCATATGAAGGGTAAACATGAGCATGCTGTTCGAGTTCAAGAGATCCAGTCTCAGTTGTACGGGTGGACAGGGGCAGATCTAACGGCGATGGGTGAGCTGTGTGCCGAGGGAACATTTCGCGTCGGCGGTGCTCGAGGCTATCGCCACGTGTTTTTGTTTGACAAAGTCTTACTGATCACCAAGAATAAGTCGGATGGTGTATTAGCTTACAAATCTCATATTATGGTAAGTAAATTTTAAATTTCTATTTTTGAAGTAAGACTTATGGGTAAGTACTTAATGCTAAAGTATATAAATAATAAATATGTTTGACAACAAAATGTTTTTTTTTAAATTAACAAAGCAGAACAAATTATTTGGAAATGCTAAAAGAAATGTTTTTTTAATCTTCAACTTTTTTCCTTTTTCAGTGCTCAAATTTGATGTTGGTCGAATCCGTACGAGGTGAACCACTCAACTTCCACGTAATTCCATTCGACAATCCCCGGTTACAAGTGACGTTAAGGGCAAAATCACTAGATCACAAACGCGAATGGACATTGCAGTTGAAACGTGTAATTTTGGAGAACTATAACGCTGTTATTCCAAGTCATGCCAGGCAACTAGTCATGCAGTTAGGTCAAGAAGCTAATAGAATTGGTAAGTCACCATTATAAAGTATTTAATGTAATATAAAAAGCAATTGTATCTAGATAAAAACTGCATATTGCAATGTTTATTTTACTAATCAATTTAGTTTGTAGTTACCAATAAGTTTTTATATTTGAGCTTGCTTTTTAGATGATACTTCAACAATAGACAAATGGACACCACTAAAACAATATTCAGCTCCCGAATATTTAGAACGTCGTAGCAGGGTCCGAAAGTCACGAGACCATTCCGATCGACGAGCAGCATCACATGATCGAGCTTTTGCAAGCTTAACTGCTTGGCGGCGAAAATCAGAACCAAATGTTTCACATTATAATACAAAAACACTACCGAAGAAGATTACGAAATTAAAGAAAGCCAAAGATAAAGGTAAATATTTTTAAATTAATAGTACCAATAAAAGAAAATCGATTTTGATATTAAGAATATGATGATTTTTATGTGCGAATCTTTTGGGGCTTAAAAATACGAATGTTTTGGCGATTTAATCAGCCGTCGTAATGTGCATCATATCTTGTAGATTAACATATTTTGTAAATCATAAAAATGTAACTATAATTCCTGTTTATTCTTTTATAGTTGCAGGAGCGAAATTCTACACCGATCTCTCCGATTCTGAGACCTGTGATGTCATAACCGAGTCAACCGATAGTTTAATTGAACCAAAACTGGAAGAGGTAGAAGAAAGTGAAACAGTCCTAGCTACGAATACATTAGAACAAGTTGTTTCCCAACTATTGATGCAGAATCAAGAGTTCCATAAAATTCTCAACCGACAACGGAAGATGATAAAAGATGAAAATAGTGGAGTTTGGTTAAAACAAAACACAGTTGCAGATAAACCAAAATCAGATTCTTTGCCGAGAAGTTTTCAACTAAACGAAGAAGTAAATGTTAAAGAACCCGAGAAGAAAGTAGAAGTTGAAGAAAAATTGGAAGAAAGGTAAGATTTGTTTAAATTATTAGCTCGTCAGTAACTAAACATTTAAATAATAAATTTAAAATTTGAGTAAAATCTTCATATATATCTAATTAAGATCTAGTCTCTTCTAAAATATTCTTTTTTTTACCAACAGTATCTCAGCTGACACATCAAAAGAAGTTAACGTGGAAGAAGATGACGAAGATATGTACCCTGATCATCGAATCTATCGAAAATCAACCATTCGGTTCAGTTTGGTTCAAAGAATTCGGTCAATGATCACTGAAGAATCACAACGCACTAATAACAAACTCCCATCGTACAAACAAGGTTCTGAGCTTATGGGCGCTAAAATCGCCCAGCCCGACTACGCTGATCCCCAAAAATTATTTAATACTACGCCTCCAAACATAACCGGATCGCAAATCAGTCTAGACACTACCGATATCAAAACTGAAATAATCGAATCCCCGCTTTACGAAGAAATAAAATTAGAAACTGCCCATAGAAGTTATTTTACTGAGTTAAAAAATACACTCAACTCAAAATTAGAACAAATTGATACAGGACAACATTACCGGTCACCGATTTTGCACAAAAAACTTGTATCTTGTGATAATAAACATTTCGAAAATTCTAGTCAACGAATTGTACATTTGATAGCGGAAAATGAGACAAAAATGCCAGCGGTTTCGGATAGCTATTACGAAAAATTATTGGAACAAAATCTTCATACTGTGGAACCAACCTCACATAAATTTGTACACACTCCACAAATTCCAATTGCATCAGAACATAAAATGAAATTTGAACATAAGAAATCACAAATAAATGGGGCAAAACCGGTAAAAAGACCGCTCAAGCCACCACCTCCGGTACCAGCCAAGCCTAACCGACTATCGGTTACGCCACCTTCCTTAATACCCAGTACAACAGGTTGGGTAAAAACTGTTGTAGGACGTTTCGAATAATTGAATTTATCCTTAAATTATTTTGATCCTTTTTATTATTCAAAATTCAAAGTGCCAAAAATAGTTTGAATAGGAATTATTAATTATTAGAATTAACATTGTACAGTTTCAAATATTTTAAGTGATACATTTATTTCAATTTCTATTTTGTAACATTTTATAGTAAATTATTAATTTTATATATGTAATTAGTAAATAAGGTTAAAATGTATTAATATTTTAATTCTTAGTGAATTATTGTTAAATATTAACCTTTATATATTTCCTTTCATGCGTGCCTGAATAAATTATATGTGCAAAGTTAACTTGTCATTTTATTTTATATTTATAAATGTATCGTTATAAACATTGCATCTTAGGAATTTTTTGGTCGAATCTTAAATTATCAGAAATTTCCGATTCTTGCTTAGCAAATCGAAAAACGACCAAGCCTTGCCGTTTTTTTGGTTCAA